>JAGDQP010009151.1:9243-60368 GCA_022664845.1 Lepisma saccharinum
GGAGAGAGGAGAGAGAGAGAAGAGAGAGAGAGATGTGTGTGTGTGTATATATAGATATATAGACATATATAAATACAAATATGAATAGCACATTATATGAAACACCTCACTGAAGATGGAAGAAACTGGGAAATCGATACCCCACCTGTGTGTTTCGTAGTATAAAAGAAATAACGATATCCACTTTAAAAAAAATCGACATGAAAGAAATCTTGAAAGAAAACATGCAACAAAATTTCGATGTAAATTACGAAGTTTCTTATTCTCGGGAGCTACGAACTGGAATGAGTCATGTCAATGACTATAATTACAAAATAAATAAATTAACTCTAAATAAAGTAACTACACATTTTTCAGCCGAAATGACTTACACAATCAGTTTAAGTCTCTCTCTCTCATGATCAACACTGTTCTGCGTAAAAAGATGATTAGAGGTGTATTAAGGCTTCTTGATTCGTCCTAATTTTGCGATCGTTTTCGTCTTTGCCTTTGTACGATTTACCTTCCTCTTAATACCATCAAGAATTTGCATCTGTCTTTTTCAGATTCCTCTCAACCTTACATTTAATCGCATTACTCGGAATGTGATCCCTGTATAAAGAAAACCCTTAGAAGTCATTTTCCCTCTTCTCGATTCCCTCAATACTTATTTGTCTTAAATCTACTTAAGCCATAAATCATAACATCCTCATTACATATATTTTGTGTCAATCTGCTCAGCTCCATTCTACTCCACGGACACATACAAATGCTTTCAGTGTCTTTCTCCACTCTCGTAGGGTCCATTTTTGACTCCTTACAGCACTCGCTGAAAAGTAATTCCGTCGGTTTTACTGTGAAATCATCAGTAGCATTGGCGCCAGTGATACCACCGTAAAGCGAGCAGTGATATCACCGCAAAATATATTTTAATGTAATTCAACTTTGTCCGCAATGACAGAGTCACCCATAAAACAGTTTTGAGGCGATTTTCTGCTGATTGTACGGTGATATCACAGGCACATGTGCTATAGGTGATTTCGCTGTAAAACTGGCTGAGTTTTCTACTCCACAAAAACATTGAATTAATTATTCTCTCACAAGTAAAGGACCATATGACTGTTGCGCAAATCCGAAGCAAACGTACGACATCTGAGTGAGCATTAAAATATATTGAGATAACCCAAATGTAAGCTGCTAAAAACCATAGGGAGCGGAGCTGGGGAAGAGGAAACATTGAAACGGGCAAAATTAGAGAAAGGTAGGAATGATGGCGAAAGTTAATCTTGCAAAGAGGGAAAGAAAGTCAACCAAAAGGAACATATAACCATAAGAATATAAGGGACTAGGAAAGACCATGAAAAGGGTTGCCATCTAGAGAGGAGTATTGCCATCTCTGCAGAAAGTTGAGATTGCGAATATAACACACGATGGCAGTTCAGGCACAAGAAGAAGCAATAAGCAACACTAAAGACAATAGAGAAGACAGTGGACACATGCGTGAAAAGGATGAAAGATAGTCTTGCGTAAATATCGGACGCACGTGAATACAAATGCAGAGAAAAAATAGAGAACAACATTCATCCGTTGTAGTTTAGCTTCAGTTGACATGAAGGTCACGAATGAAAGCGTGGTCAACACAAACATTTCTCGTAGTGAGCACATCGGATGAAAGCAAGATGGTCACACGTGTGCCTGCAGCATTCCTCTGTAAGTTCTTTTTCGAAGTAATATACAGCGGGTATTTGAAATTGCCCGGACGTTCACTGGAGTAGCCACATTTGAAGAACCCAAAGCTGATCGTCTTTTGGAATCGCCCTGTGGCAAACTGGTACGGTAATGAACAAAGGACTGAAGCCGGAGAAAGGTCTCGCGTTCCCATACTTTAATGCTGGGTGAAAACACCAATGTATCTGTGATGAACTTCACAATGCTCTTAAGTTAAGCAAGAACTTTAACTGTCGTTCGGCAGTTTTATTTTCGTTCTTCAGGATCCATTACTTTCACACTACTGACAGAAGTCTTATTAATCTGAAACGAAAAGTGCGTCAAACAGTTAATGTGTGAGTAAAATGTAATCGTATAAACCCTTCATTCGCGTTTATATCTCTCTTTCTCCTAGTAATTATAAACATGCATATGAAGTACCATACTTCATGCTGCTATGGAAGTAGCATGTCAAGGAAAATCTTTTGAGGTTGGTGGTGTTTCCTTACTGGAATGAGAGAATCTTTGGAATCTCCAGAAATCGTCCATGTCAAACTGTGAAACTACCACACGATAAAAGGGTGAAAATAAGATGGAATACAGAAACGTCAACATATAGTTTAGAAATGCCATTCCTGAGATCTAAAGCCCCTGAAATAATCTTAGGTAAAAGTTAATCATTTTCCTTACTTTCAATGAACTTTGAATTCTATAAGTATTATGTAGAGAATTCAATATATAGTGTGTTATTTATGCCTGTCGTCAACAGTGAAGGTATAAGTTTACAAAAATGAATCTCATATAAACAAGTTGCTGCATTGTGTAGAAAAGTGTGTTACATGGTTTCTTATTGAATGTTGTTCCTTAGTCCTAAAAAACTTACTTCTTATGTGACAGTGAATGCAATTATTTAAAAACAATGAATATAATATACAATAACATTTTCAAAGCTGAATGTGTTGAAATTCCAGCGGTTCCAAATAGAGTTTAAATTCAAATTTTACTTATTTCCACTGACTCCGTTTCAGCAACTTTCCAAGATAACTAACTCGGTATCGGATTCAAGCAGGTAACAACAGTGAAAGCGAGGAAGTCATGAGCGAACAAGTCTTTTTATATAAAGGAGTAAAAATGTAGAATAAAATCTTATTTCATTTGTGAATGAATGGCATTTTAGTGACTGGGTTTGAGAACTTTTTCACGACGTGCCAGCTTTACTTATATCATAGAAAATCACACATCTGTAAGAAAATTAGCTAGTGTCAATAATCTCAGATACATTTATAGAAAGTTTCTCGAAGTCAGAATGAAACAGTATGTTTTACACATCAATTTTCAACCATCTGTTCATGCATATCGTTACAACATATGGCGACAGTTCGCGCTTACTATCCTAGCCCCTAGCCAGAGTTTCTCAACGTTGGGGTCGCGAGTTGTTTGCACGGTGGTCGCAAAGGGGGCGAAAAAAATACATTTAACTAGAGTCTTGTAGAATATAACTAATAAATTTCAAAGAAGGTGTTTTATTTTGCCTGCAGCCTTTAAAGTTATTAAAGAGAATGTAATTTGTTGAGTATACATGTGTGTATATGCTTATGTTGTAGCATTCAGGAGACTATCTAATATAAAGTGAAACGAAACAGTTTATTATAAACAAGAAAATTATTTTCGTGGGTCACCGGCTAAAAGACATAGTAAAAGAGGGTCGCCGTATGAAAAAGTTTGAGAAACGCTGCACTAGCCTGTCATCATTGCGCCATTTTCAAAGATGTTTCAAAATAAGTTATATTTAGAAATCAGGTCCCTATAAAACTTAAGGTAAATTATTTTTCCATTCCATTTTAATACCAATACGTGGAACTATCACTGTCTTGTCTAAGACACTACAAAATCTAAATGTAGCCAAATTCTGGACTAATGCCCTTTTAAAAATATACGATTCAATTATTTCTTTTCAACACCTGAATTATGTGTAATCAGTCAATACATTTTGCCAGTGATTTTTTTCTTTAGAAGACTTTATTCGATAGGGATCGTAGGCCCCACAAAATTTATAATTAACGCTTATTGACTCCAATGTGATACAATATAAAATAACAATAATATTACTTAACAAATTGTCGCGCTTTCTTAGACTTCTTAAATTCAAAATAGCATAACGAATATTTATAGATTGTGTTATTATATACTTATTTCAATGTACATATGAGTAATCCAAGTGTTAAGATTACTCTTTCTGGAGTTGTAGAAAACCCTCGGGATGTACAAAGCCCCCCGAAAGCATCCTGTAAGAAATAGTGTTTATATCCATGTGTTACAACGTTCGTACAAATAATTAATGAATATTTTACTTGAATATGGAAAAGAAGAAAATACTTTTAAAAAGTATTTCTACGTAATTTCTAGGGCACTTATTATTCAGTGTTATTAATGGCGATTATGATTTAGGAATAAATCAATATCATTGAATTGTATAATTACCCGGGTAAAATAATATTTTGTTTATTTAGTTGGTGATCACAATTCCTTGCTTTTTGTTTGAGTCTGTTAATTCATTGGAAACATATTCAATAATGAAGAGATAACTCTATGATTAAATAATAATTATCTGACATCAAATGAATAAAGTAAATTTACCCAAGGCTGGCAGGGCCCAGGGAAAGACTTCTGGCCTGCTTTGGCTACTTTCGTCCTGAGAATAATTTAATTTTTTAGATAACAGTAGTTCTGTGAATTGAACCGGCTAGGAAAAAAAACGTTTTTGGCTAGTCTTATCTAATTATTATTAGTAATTGTCTGTTTGTCAATGGCGTACATAGTCAAGTTAGTTAAAAGAGAAAGTCAATTCCATTCCATCTAAGTCTGAAGTAATTTCATTCTATATACTTTTGATCATGTGTTTTTATTTGGAATTATATTATCTCTCTGTATCATTTGGAAACATTTTTGTTTCTGAAATTTGTTTTAAAAGGGTTCATGACCCATAAATACATGTTGATCCGTTGAAGTGATAATTTTCATGTGACAATGGACAATTTCCTTTGGTGTATGTTTAATTGCAGTACGTGGTTTTTGTTGGAGATCATTATTCAGAGTCAAGGATAGTACTGTCGTCATGCCTTTTAACGTTTTAGAAGTAAATTGATGAAGATTAGTTTAAGTGTTATCTTTTTCCGTTTTCGAAAGGTCTGACTGTTCATCCTTAGAATTAAGTTGATTTTCTTCTGATAATATTGATTTTGATTGAGCAGTAATAGTCTCTGGTTGTCTAAATATTTTTTTTAGGATAAGCCATTCTCCCTCTAAGTGGGCGCATTGGATTGGTTGCTGCCGCAGTTCGATGTCCTTGCTTCCTGCTCGTAGCACAGTAATTAGTGTTTCGGGTGATATTGCAGTTATAACTGATATGGGATTCTCCGCATTTGTAGCAGTTAGGTTTGTTAGTACATTTTTCTCCAGCAGGGTACTGGATACAGATCGTCCAATAGCCTTGTAGAGGTTCTGGATTCTTCAAGTTCATAGCGAGTGTTTCCTATGGAGAGACCATTAAGCTATCGAATAGTAGTGCGTTGGTCAAAACACTGCCCAATCTCTTAATGATTACCACGCATAGTTTGTCCGGCAAGTTTGGATTTTGAGTTCCAATTCCCGAATTGTCTGAATTTGTATCCCCTGAGCCATTTTTTCTCTTCCGAACAGGAAGTAAGTTTGATATGTTTATTATTTTTCTTGGCAGGTGTAAATAATGAGACCTATTGTTGTTTTGAAGACCAGAAATATTTTTAATAACTGTGATATCTTCTTTATGAGCAGGAGCACAGTTCCCATTCATTATATTGTCAGAATCTTCATCAGATCCTAGATCTGTACGACGTTTTCTTGCAAAATTTGCGGCGTATTCCAATATCTCATCTATGTACAGTATATGTGTGAAATGAAAAGGTTGGATTTAATAATGGGAATTAAGATTCTTGACAGGAGACTTTGAACTTGTTTTGTAAGAATAGAATTTGTTTTGATAGGGTAACTTTAGCTTAATTGGTATGATTTGAAGGAGTAGTTTGGTTAAAATTAAGTGGTGGATAATTTTCATTGGTAAGGGGAGGAGGCATTTCGTTCTTTTCTGTTGAAACTTCCTGTGCTTCCTCATCTGTCTCTTCTGAGACATATGATATTGGATAATCTTCTTCGGAGGAAGAGGAAAGGATAACAAGGGCAGGGTCATCTTCATTTGCGTTCTTCTTAATGTTTATTGACTCTACTTGTTTGTTTTTGTTTGTCTTCGTACGAATTGTCTAAGTATCAGTCTTCCTTTAAAGGAAAGCATTTTTTGTGTCATGTGACTGATACTTTGAAGGTCGAGAGTTACTTCTTGTGATTCTCGCATCGACTTGCTTAGGAGATTTACTTTTACGTTTGTTTCTTGGTTTTCGTTTACCCATCTTACTAGGATTGTAGAAGATAATGGTGAATTAGGGAGTAAGAAAGGCCTTGCTAAAACGATTCAATAAGGAACAGATAGGATTAGGACAAGGATACCTGCACGCAATAATTATCCGTCAGCTACAGGCTCTTAACCCCAAGGTATCTTGAATTTATTAGATATGCCATTCATGGATTTGTAACTGATGGCGCCATCTATGTGGAACTGTACCATGACGTCACTGTACGGACCCTCACTTTGAGTCGCCTACTAGGATCAGCTAGTGACCATGTTTTTATCATAGCCTAATAACTGCAGCACTATTAAAGTAGTTGTGAATGGAATAAATAATAACTGTATTATTTTCTTTGTGATCCTCGTTATTTTTTAACAATGAGTAAGCACGACAACTTTGCCGTTTCAACGTGTAAATACATGGACCGAAACAACCCACAGGTAATATTTTATTATTTGTTTTGAGAAAGAAGCACACAGAGTGTGGTCTGTACTGTAAGGTGTAAAAGAACAGATATATTTCAAGTAAAAAATGCAAAGGTTTGCACCATCCATTACCTTCCTCATGACTACAAAAGGCAATTAAAAATGAACTTTTAGGATTGCAATAAAACATAAGAAGTTAAAACCTGACGGAGATTCTTTTCAAGAAATGAATACCAGGCATGGAGAAAACTGTCATAGTTGAAACGAGTTTATGAAGCGGGGTAGTACTAACATAATATAATAAAATTTAGTTCTTATTTTTGTAGCAATGTTCGAAAAATTGACATCTTGGAAAAGAAAACTTAAAAAAAAAAATACAAAAATAATCAAGGCTTACTTTTGCGTCGCTTCTCGAACCTGAGCTTATCCCTATTTTTTCGCTGCGCTTCGAAACGTATTTTTTTTATTTTTTATTCTAAAATCCATTATATAAGAGTTTTACAGTGCCTGAAATTATTAGTAAATTACATATTTTGGCACATTCCTCCTGAGTTCTTTATTTCTGTCGAAATAGGGGTGGCCAAGGTCTATATTTAAGGTACAATCGTAGCATTTGACTTCCGGGGCACAGGAATACTCTGCAAAATCTGACAGATGGGCGGTGTGTGCGGGACTCGAACCTAATGCTTATCGAAAGTCATCGATCGTGATCACCCGCCCAGTGGAGTTGGGTAAAGTAGGCATGTGTTTAGTCCTCAAAATTAAAAATAGTGAATTATTACATTGTTTTCCAGTTGGAATAATAATAATTATTATTATTACTATTATTATTATTATCTTTCATCCTCTAATAATGAAGAGAAAATTCATGAAAGTATGGGCCCGCTAAGTTTCTCTCTCTCTCTCTCTCTCTCTCTCTCTGTGTGTGTTTATTACTTGTGGGTTCATCTTCTGTAAATTTTCATTAAACCTTATTTACAATTATGGGCCATATAGGCAGGTAAGGCTATTCTCAAAAGTTTGAGAAGCAACCTCGAGCACCCATCCAGAACAAAGAAGACAGCGGCTAGTGTCTTAACCAAGGTACTATACAGGCATTCCCCTGGTGATAATGAGGAAATGCCTGGAAACCCTTAGTTTGCATCGCCAACACGAAAACTGTAACCTTCTAACCTTTCTAGCGATGTTCCGAAGTTTGAGAACGGCAATGACAAAATTCACAGGGTCGAGTTCTGCTGCCGGCCACATTAACCGCTACGAAGTTTTCCAGGCTTGCCATCAGTATGAGTAGCCGAATGCCTATATGGTAACATAGACGAAAGCCCTGGCCTCCACTTGAAATGTATTATCGTTATTTCGTAGCCCACTATGTTTGTAAACGAATTTTACGTAAGCAGTGTTTTGATGCCCCTTCCCACTATCAGATGAAATAAGCAAAGCTTAAATTAAACCATCTCCTTGAATTTTTACGTAATGCTTGAGCGATCCTTTTGTTTAGGTGTGAGTGTGAAATAGAGAGGGCGCTGACTGTAATAATTGCTCGTGCACTTAGTAGATTACGAATAATTACCAAAAAAAAAAATATTTATTTTTAAGGGAAATAATATTATCAGGATTACTGTCTCTCTTTTGTAATGAAAATAATTCTAATTTTGATATTACAGTTTTAAAATCAATTTCGTTCGAGTGTGAGTTTTGTTTTTATATACCCGTAACGTTAAGAGATTTTTTTTCTTTTTACAATTTAGAAAGTTTCTAGCGTATTTTTATATCGTTTAATTGTTTATTTTCATCATTCAATCATAAAAGATATAACAAAATTAAATAGAACTTATTTCCTACAAAATTTTAGGTGAAATATCAATTTTTATATCCACTATTCTCTATGCTCTCCCTTATGTATACTAGCTCAGTATAGTGACGTCACAGGCCTTGCAACCAATAGCTACTGTTTTCCATAAATCTCGCTCTTTGGCCCCCTCTGTCTTAACCCAACTTTATCTTCGGTGGATACAAATGACCCTAAAACGACCTTAACCCTCTATGAGATTTTACTATATTGGATTATACTATATTTATCTTTTTCTAACTTTCTAGCGGGAGAATTATTTGTCTTTCTAGTACAATTTATTTATCAGACCATTTGCTTATTATAGATGTAAATGCGTAATTTACAGACATTCTGAAACATACGTATTATATACAGTATCCGTAAAATAGAGAGTATGAGTGTAAATTTGTTTAGCATCAGATTTCTTTTGCAGCGTATATTTACGCCCTCGTAAAATACTTAACTTTCACAACTACGAATCTTTCCAAACAATATTAGGAAGGTTACCACTCTGACAATACTGAAAATTTTGTATTTTGTAAAAAATAAAAATTCGAACTAGCTCCCATCTTTACGAGACTTTATGTATTCTATCATTGATATTGGTGTGTTGACACCAAATATGTTTTCATGGTCAAACACTACTTTGGATAGTTTACAATTGGCGTTGAATAAATATTCAGGCACGTCTATATAAACAAGTGAAAACAGTGAAAAAACGGGTAATTACCATTACAGTCAGAAATAAACTCAACGTTGGCTGCCACAGCAATGAATGGGAAACGACTGCGCTGCGGCTGCGCAAAGAAAATACCATTATGTCTTCTGATTTTAAAGCAGGCAGTTATTTAGTGCAGCTATGAAGGTTAAGTCAGTCCGCTGTGCTTTTAAGAAACAAAACTCTCTGTCGAAGTTGTAAGGTGACGATCTACGAGCAGGTTAAAGCATTACTAAGAAGATACGCCTGATACTGAACAAAATACAAGGTTCCTCTTGGCCTAGCGCCTATTGTACTACCTTTAGAGACCCTTAGTAGTAATGTGCATAATTTTTAAATGAGGGATTCTATCGCACTGGGTGTTACTCTCGGACACGTTAAATCGTAAACAAAAATCACTAATGCAGAAATAATTTGAATTAGACCCAGCTGCACCGTTACAAAGAACTTATCCAGATATAATTTTTCTTTGAATTAGAAACTCGTTTCTCCTTTTCATCTCTTTGGAGCATAAACAATTAGGCGTGATGGGTGTTAGCTACTCGCTCAATGTACATTCGCGAAGTGTCTGACGGATATTGTTAAAATATTGAATGAGATAGACTCTACTGCTGCACACAATGTTATGGTATTACTTTGAGCTCTTTATAGCAGTAACTAAACATCTTTATGAGTCTTGAACCAATCCTATAAGCATAAATGTAAATGACAACCCGCACACTGGATAAATGATTAATTTGAACGTTTGGGAGTTAAGCTATTTGAATCTTCAGTTCTCCAGAAAACATTGTCAGAAGCCAGAAACGAGGAATGCAGTTTTTTTTAAAGCATGCTTAATCATGTCAAATATTAGAGTGTTATGGATATGTGCGGGAAGACTGATCATAGCGTCACGACTCTTGAGGATTATATTAATTAATATTATGGAGCAAAACTCGCTCACAAAAGCATTTAGTAAATATTTTCCATTGGTATAGGTCTTGAACATGTCAGTATAGGTGATTGCCTCAAGCGAATAACACCTGTTATGTTTTACATTGCAAATACATTAAAAGGTGAAAACAGTTACTAACTGGAATCACAGTCACAGTATAGGGAGTCACAGGACAATGGCCTACCAGAAGAAGGGGCTCAAGGCCTGCAAGAAGGATTTATAGTTTTCATTGCAGACCCCGCTGGCTTCGAGGTTCAGCTCGTATATCCTCTCGAAGGCCTACAATCTATGCCCCTGGCTATGACAAATGCAATCACACGACAAAAACAAATAGAACCCAAGGCGATTTTACTAATATTACGACGTTTATGGGCTGAAGATCTTGGTAAATTGAGATTGGTCAACAGTTCAATTTTGATGAAGAATATGTGAACTTCTCTTCTACTCTTAAAAGGTTTGTCATATATAATCAGCAAGAGCTCTCAAATTTAAACAATTTTTCAATAACGTCTTTATTATAAATTACGATAGAAGTTGGTATATGAAGAAAAAAAACATAAATTACGGAGTGTATGACATAGTGCATACATCCATTCGTACAGGCAACTTTTTGATGTCCTCAAAGGAATATTTTGGATCTTGTGGCACGCAAACAAAACATTTCTCCTTTGTTATCATTAGATTTTCAACCTGCCACACGGATCAAAATAGGGACTCTGAAATTGAGACTAGTTTCCGCCCATCATAGCCGGAGAGCAAAGACTCAAACAAAATAAGCATCGGCTCTTGTAGCCACACACAGGTATCATAACACGGTTGACAACGTCAGCCATAAGAGACCGCAAAATATTATATTTCCTAAGATGTAAAAAACAGCCAACTTGACGGCTTTGTCACTAGATTTTTAGGTTTCATTAGATTTTCTACTGTGGTTGTCTGTCGAATTGTTTATCGTAAACCACCAGCTTGCTCTTCACTGGACTCCTGATATTCATGTTTGTGTGAGTATGCGAGAACTTTTCTTAAATCTCATTTTGTAAAGTAATGAAGTACTAAATTAGTAAGAGATCAGGTGTAACGTTCCACGATAGTTAATAAAAAAAAACTCAGGATGTTACTCTCAGAAGTGTGAGATATTATAATGGTAAGGAACGAAGTTAATGACTTTTATACTGCCATATGTTATATACTTTATAATGTTAACTGGCTTTCGTGGAGTTAAAAGTTCATGGTTTAAAAATCGGTTTTGTAACTCATTCACCAATATTATGAAAATACAATTTTGCCAATACTGTAATTGTTATAAACAAATGTCTTTTTCAACTTTCATTGTCTCCTTATTTACAGGTTCTACTGTACTACCGTTTGCTTTGAAATATGTTTCTCATATACAATATAGACCCTACTCATTTCACAAAACATGGTTATTACATTTTCATAAAACGTTTTATATACCAGAGTTTTTATACGAATAAACTACTGGGTTCGGATGTACAAGTTTCCAGGTAAAAACAAGAACTTTCTGGAAGACAGAAAAAAAATCATTGTCATTTTTAAATATAGGTGATTCTTCTATTATATCTTGTCTGCGTGTTATGCCAGCATTCAACTAGTAAAACTGAAGAATAATCTGGAAGAGATTAACTAGAATTGTGGACAAGGGGACCCCATGATCGTGTCGATCAGAAGCGCACGACGTTAACCACTGTATATAGGATTGTTGTGTTTCAATAACATCTAAGAACATTCATTGTAACCACAATAAAATAACTGTCTTCAGGTTCAAGTGTACCGCCTTCGCAAAAAAAAGTTACCAAAGGTACTAAATGAACTCAGTAGTTCTGGAAAGGTATTTCCTAATTATCACTTAGATCTGAAACACACATTCAATACTTCCTGTTCTCCGAATTGTTAGAACGCTAGATTTTTGTACTTGCAGTCTTTTGTTTACCGTTGATGCTGTCTATCAAACAAACTCTTTCCGTGCCCACTTTAAAAATACACTGCAGCATGCACCCTTACAAGACACTAGCAACTACACTCAAATGGATAAGCGCTGGAACATCACATCAAAGGTTACCTTAGAAACTTCCGCACAAGAATTTGTAAGTGGTCTGCGGGTAATGCAGCTCAGGTCTTTCAGTTAGTTGGTCGAGGATTTATCAATGCAAACTGCTAGGACACAAGAACATTTTCACAGCCAATTAAAATATTAAACCATTAACAAAGACCCAAAATATTTTTCAGATAAATCCATACTCGATGCGCAAAGCTGTAAGAAAAGTCATGTCGGGACTGCTGCTAATTTTATTTGTGACTTTTAGGCATCTAAGGATTAGGCTGAGATAGGGAAGGGGAAAGGGCGCTGCAAAGTGTTGGCCAGGCTATAAGTTGATGGTACCAGGTATTTTCCTGGTATGACTGAGGAAAAGTCCTGGAAAACCTCTGTCAGGACGGTTGGTTGCAGGGACTGAACCCATTATGCACTAAGCCACGCCAAATTTGATCAGTAAAGATAACAGAATACTAAAACACATGCGATCGCTGCTATAATATATGTTTATGGACGATCTGTCTCTTGTAACCTAATAATGTTCACTACTACAAGCAATAGATGGTGCTCACGCAGCACGTTTCGTTACGATCACTATGAAATTTTGTGAAAATAACATTAATTTGTTGTCTTGCTGCTAAATTGAAGAAGTAAATTAATATTAAGAGAAAAAATAAGTTATGAAAAATAACAATTTAGTTTTGCGAAAGAATACATATTTCACAAGATCATCACGAAATATTTTCGCAAAATTCATTCAACTTTCTTCTACTAACTACTACTTTAATAAATGGGTATTGGATGGATATTTAGACGTATTTAGTAATGCAAATTGAAGAAAATGAGAATATGGGAATTAATTAAAAGCTTAGTTATGATGCGGCATGAGAGACAAATCAGAAGTTACTGATAGTATAATATTGTCTTGACTGTTTAATCTACGTAATAATTTTATGTTTAAACACCAACTGAGTCCAGATTAATTAGATATTGACATGTCGAGTTTAAAATATTCCCATTGGCATTGTGCTCAAGATTCAGCCAAATCAAGGGGTTCTAATTGGAAATCCAGATTCAAATGCGTTACTTATGATATATTTACACATATCCATAAAATCGAGAAACAGGAGACAATTCAAAATATTACTATATTTTCAACTTTTAAATATCTAATAAAGTATTCACGAGCCAAAGCTTTGGGATCAATTTGGCCTCGACTTCGGGGTTTTCGGGGAAAATACTATTTTTTCCCAATTCCAAGTATCATTCGCGACCGTAGCCACGGGACTACAGAGCTCTGTGAAGTTGGAACCCGAAAATGGAACCCAACAAAAAATAAACTTATCAGAAGTTTTGTGCTTTTCTGCGACACCAATAAAAAGTTTTGAGCTCGACACAAACTAAAGTTATAGTCAAAATTCAAGTCGGGTTGCAACTTCGCGCTGGAACCCGACAACCGAGCTCAGAGTTCGTACCTATGCCATTTTATCACTTGAGTTTTGTGCTTTTTTGGCCACCAATAAAAATGTTGTGGGCGGCCCAAACTAAAGTTATAGTAAAAATTCAACCCGGGGTCGAAATTAAAGAAAGCTGGAACACAACAGTTAAATTCACAGTTCAGAGTTCGTACCTGTCATATTATCATTTGAGTTTTCCGCTATTTTGAGCCAGAAATAAAAAGTTTTGCGCTCGACCTAAACTAAAATTATAGGCAAAATTCAACCCGATTTCCAAATTAAAAAAAGCTGGAACCCGACAGTGAAATTCAGAGTTCGTGCCTAGGTAATAGTATCACTTGAGTTTTACGCTTTTTGAGCCAAGAACAAATGGTTTGCGCTCGGCCCAAAATAAAGTTACAGGCAGAATTCAACCGGTGAACCAAATTAAAGAAAGCTGCAATCCGACAGTTAAATTCAGAGTTCAAAATTCCTACTTATGCCATATTATCATTTGAGTTTTGCGCTATTTTGCGCCACCAATACTTTCTTGCGCTAGGGCCAAACAAAACTTATAGGCAACATTCAACTCAGGGTCGAAATTAAAGGAAGCTGGAACCCAACAGTTAAATTCATATTTCAGAATTCGTAACTATGCCATTTCATCACTTGAGTTTTACGTTATTTTGCGTCGCCAATAAAAAGTTTTGCGCTCGACCCAAACTAAAGTTAGAGCCAAAATTTAACCTGGGTTCCAAATTAAAGAAAGTTGGAACCCGACAGTTAAATTCAGAGTTCGTACCTATGCCATATTATCATTTGAGTTTTGCGCTATTTTGCGCGAGCAATGAAAAGTATTGCGCTCCACCAACCTAGAGTTATAGGCAAAATTCAACCCGGGGTCGAAATTAAAGAAACTTGGAACCCGATAGTTAAATTCAGAGTTCAGAGTTCGTATCTATGCCATACTATCACTTGAATCTTAAGCTATTTAGTGCCACCAACAAAAAGTTTTGCGCTTGACCCAAAATAAAGTTATACTCAAAATTCAACCAGTGTTCAAAATGAAAGAAAGCTGGAACCCGGCAGTTAATTTCAGAGATCACAGTTCGTACCTATGCCATATTACCACTTGAGGTTTACGCTACATTGCGCAATCAACAAAACGTTTTGCGCTAGAACCAAACTAAAATGATTTTTTTAAGTTTCTTAGACTAATAGACATTTTCCAGGATAACAAGCACCACTTGCATTGGTGAATTTCGCATTCCGCTTTTACTGAAGTTGTGTTTGAAGTAATACAATGGTGAAATGAATGCAGAATTTATTCGTAGTTGTAACATATTCAATATCCAACGTAGCTCAGTGGTTGGCGTAGCATTTGGGATGTTCTGGGTTCGATCTCAGTGGCCGACTATCCAGACCGAGGTTTTTCTAGGGTATTCCTAAGTCACACCAGATAAATGCTGGGATGGCACCATTTAACATTGGCCCCGGCTGACATCTTCCTTGATTATATCCCCTTCTTTACCCCAGCCTGAGCCTTAGATGCCTCAAGGCTATATGTACGATTCAATTCAGTCCAATGTTCAATTCACGAATCGGGAGGCAACTCTAAAAATATCAAAACTTCTGTAAGCAAGCAAGTGTAGCAGGTCCGATTTCCAAACTGAAATAAATTGAAATATACGAGTTTTAAAAAACAACTGGATCTGGCAAGCCCATCTAAACCCAATGCTCAACGAAAATATTTATGTAATTTATTTTCCACGTGATAAGTGGTTAGCCATAACGCCCCACTCCAAAAAAAAACGGCATTTTGTGTTCTTCCATTTTAATAAAATTAGGCAAACTAAGGTAGAGCGTCTTTAATTTTCATTATCATTTGAGTCACCGTAGAAAGCAAAACGATTTAATAATGACACAAAAAACTTGGGTATCATATGGCAAAGGAGGAACTCTGAAAACAGGTGTTGGCTTCTAGCGTAAAGATGAACCAAGGGTTGAATTTTGGTTATGACTTGAGTATAAGTCGACCACAATACTCTTTATTGTTGCCACAAAAAAGCGCAACACTCAAGTGATTATGTAGCATAAGTACGAACTCTAAACTTTGAATTTGATTGTCGGGTCTCCGTTTTCTCTAATTTTAACCCCGGGTTTAATTATGGTTATAAATTTAGTCTGGGTCGAGCACAACACTCTTTATTGATGGCGAAAAAGCGTAAATCTCAAGTGTTCGCGTTCCTTGGCAGACGAGCACCTCTTGTTTGAGAACTAAAAGCATTTTGGTTTAAGCGTAATTTGTACATTAATTTGTTGGTTAAGTATATCAGCGTTTTCAAATTACCTGCAAAGTTTGAAATTTGGCAAGAGAACACCAGAGTTCATTCGTGGATGATTTCAATTATTCACGGATAATTTCCGCTGAATTCGCTAGCCTGTAACCAACTTGATGCTATATTAGATTAGGATTGGGATAGCTTAGAAAATTACTCTCGGACTTAGTTTAAAATAACAAATTAATGGATGTAGTTGATATTTTGTATGGGCAGTGTTTGTTTTCTAATTCTCTTAAATTTTAAGAATCCACACAAGGGATAATATGGCATAAATACGAACTCTGAATTTAATTGTCAGGTTCCAGCTTTCTTTAATTTCGAACCTGGGTTGAATTTCGCCTATAACTTTATTTTGGGTTGAGTGCAAAACGTTTTATTTTCGACGGAAAATAACGTAAAACACAAGTGATAATATATTATAGCTACGAACTCTGAATTTAAGTGTCGGGTACCAACTTCCTTTACTTTCGACCCCCGGTTGAATTTTTGCTTATAACTTTAGTTTGGTTTGAGCGCAAAACTATTTATTGCTGGCGCAAAATAGCTTAAGATTCAAGTAATAATATGGCATAGGTATGAAGTTTGAACTTACCTGTCCGGCTCCAGCTTCCTTTAATTTCAACCTCGGGTTGAATTTTGCCTATAACTTTAGTTTAGGCGTAGAGCAAAAAAAAATATTGGTGACGCGAAATAGCTCAGAACTCAAGTGATAATATGGCATAGGTACGATATCTGAACTCTTAATCTAACTGTCGGGTTCCAGCTTCCTTTAATTTGACCCCGGGTTGAATTTTGCTCTTAACTTTATTTTGGGTCGAGCGCAAAACATTTTGTTGGTGGCGCAAAATAGCGCAGGACTCAGGTGATAATATAGCATAGGTACAAACTAGGAACTCTGAATTTAGCTGTCTGGTTCAAACTGTCTTTATTTTGGAACCCAGATTGATATTTGCCTATAACTTTAGTTTGGTTCGAGCGGAAAACTTTTTCTTTTATGTCTGGATTTTTCGTAACACAGGAAAGAAGTATGAGCGTCTATCCTAAATTTCGGGAAGAGATCAAAGAAAGGTGGAAATTCAGTGCCGATTTTCGGCAAGTCCTGAACGATGATTCGCAGAGAGTTTTCGGATTCCAAAAGTCTTGGGAATTCCTAAACATTCAGCAAGTCTTAATGACACGAATCTTTAGAATTGGAAAATAAATCAAGTCATGAATATCAGTCTTCGGGAGTCTAAACTTGAAAAGGTACCAAGACATCGGGAATTCCACTACTTTAGGTCCCAAATATTCCTTTGTTTTCTGAGTAAATCCTTTCCTCTCGTTCTGACAGGAAGTTGTCTCTTCCGGCAAGATGTTTCCGTAAAATGTAAGAGAAACGTGTCGTTAGGTTGATAGTCTATTACTTTAATTAGTTGGACTACAAAATAAATCAATGTTGCACCTACAAATTCAAGCCTAGAGTTCAAACTTTCAAGATAAGATATTTCGTGGCTACTTCAAGAGTTCTCTACGTGGAGACTTTTTTTTTGTTCATTGTAGAAATCGTTTGATTGTTCTTTTGAGTATCCAAACATACAACAATGAAACTTTTGAATAATTTACGAAAAAACAAATTTAACTTCGACACGGATAGAATTTTGGACATATTTATTAACTTACTTCTCTGAAAGTTTGAACTCTCTAGGCTTGAACTTGTAGGTATGCATGCATTTTCGATCCAAAAATTGAATTATTGCGGGTATACGAAGGTAGTGCTGCCATCTATGTTTAGAGATAATTTCTTTACAGTAATTTTAAACACGTATCATTTACACTTTCTTAGCAAAGATAGTGAAAATACAATATACATACAAGTATAACATGAACGTAATTTACCTTACGGTGTGCAACTAAATCGAACCTTCTAGACTCTGAAAGGAAAGATTCTAACCTACAAGCAAGAAGTATGAAATCTGAAATCTAATAATTTAAAATAATATTATCAACTAGGATTTTGTATACATTAAACGGAAACGTGCTTACTCGACAACGTATAGTTCACAACAGTATTGATTTTAGCAGAAGAACTGCGAAGTTTGAGTCAAGGGCAAACAAACTCTAAAGAAAATGAAAAATGAAGAAACTCACTCCATGTAAGGAAAGAAGGATTGCTGTATTCTATCTCTTCTCTTGAAACGGTTCAAAGGAAAGGAGTTGTTTGAAAAGCAGGACATTAGGAAACTTTATTTCTCTTTCTACATTTCATTTTAAGTTTGTTTTTTCTATTTTTTTGTTTTCTCTCCTACATTGATCCTCCGACACCACTCCCTTCCTTTTTTACGAGAGAACAAATCGATGCTCTTGACAAATAAAAATCTAATCCTGGTTTAGATGCCAGAGTTTAACGGCTGGAAAAGAATAAAAATAATTCTAATGCACTCCTTCTCCGTGTACTGAGATTTATTTCCGTAATATCAGAAATAAATAAAACGTAATAATAGGGTATCTCTTTGCGTTGAAAATATTCAAGCGAAAGTTTAGGTACGGTTCCTCAGTAAGAGTGAAGTTCTCTTTCGCTTCAACTTGTTAAAGAGGATGGTTTCTATGACAACGTTTTTATATATAAACAATCAATCAAAATAATTACGTCAAGTAAGTAGGAGGCGCATTTTAAATAAGGATAGATTTCTTATAGATAAAAGTGACGAAGGAAATGAACCAATATGTGCTTAGAAACACATACACAAGTACTTCATTTCCCTACATGGTCACCATTATTTTGATACAGTGGTACAAAATTTTGCACCCACATTATGCATAAAATTCTGCTGCCCTGGAAGTCATTGAATCCGATCCTACCGTTTCCAACATGTCACCTGGAATCCGTGAGGTTCATAGTTATTAAATGAAAAGTCAGGTTTATATGGATGTTGCTAAAAAGACCTCATTGGTGCTTGTAAATTGTCAGAACAGTAGAGTTAGTTGTTAGTTGTTAGTTATAGCCCCTTTACCAGAACGAAACTTCATAATGTTTTACGGACAGTGTTATTATCTCAAGTTGAAACTGGGCTAAAAATAAAAAAAATAAAAGCTCCTATAAAATGAAGTAAAATCACTTATTACATTGAAATTGACCTAAACGTGTTCAAAATTTCAATACCGGCACGTTAAGACATCTTTTATGTTATTCCATATAACCAACTTTTATCTCTAAAATTCAAAACCGCGATTAAAGCAGATAGGCAGGCCTACTGTCTTATTGGAGTTATTAATAGCGATGATACGACAGGCTCCAGAGAAGATAACAAAAGTACACTACGTGATGCGACAAAATGTTGCGGTCTTCGCGTCTGTTGGTCGTGTTGATTGGTTAAAAACGATGGAAAGAGCGGCAAAATTTAACTTTTCCTCCCCTTTCATAGATTAGGTTACTTCCATTATTATTGTTGTTATCCTAGCAGAGATTTCTTGATGATTTCATTCTTTCGCTGTGATTCAGCCATACTTTCCTCTGAGGGTGTCACCCCCAAATCCTTGAGAGCACCCCGCATCTTTAGAAATGTTACGGTCAAAATTCGAAAGAAACAGTGAACAACTCCACTTACATCCTCCCACTTTGACTTTACAACCCCACACTCAAAATCCTGGCGGAATCTCTACTTTCGAGACTTTTTGTCTCTCTGAAAAATTGCCATGATTCCTCAGGATCACTGGTGAGCCTGGAAAGAAAACAGGTTGAGAACCACTGGTCAGTTTTTCACAAAATCTAGGATATTCAACGTCGGATCTAAACGGATTATTCCTTTAATATCCTGTGCTAAATGTGTAGTTAAGGTATTATCCTGGAAATCTTCAGTCAAGACTACGGGCAGCAGATCATACAAACTCAAAGACATTAGCCACAATATTAGAGGGTCAGGATAGCGCGGTTTGACTCTTTAAGGCATATACAATATATTCAAGTTCCAACATTTCGGGAACTTTGAGGTTTTCCTAGGTGGTTGTAAGTTTGTGAAATATGTTTATCAGTAACCCAGAACCACACAATGTTATGATTACTGAACCATTTACACCTGACGCGAATCGTTGAATTTGAATTTAATTTTTAATTACTTTGGGTAACTTTGGCTCAGGCCGGACGGATGATAATGGAATGAATTTGTGGAATGAAGAAGTCTGAGGAAACAGAAAAACCCCGAGAGAACCCCCGCACACTTCGTTTGTTCACCACAAAGTCCACGTGGCATGAACTGGGACCAAATTGACGAACCACAAAACCAGAACCGATCTCTATCGCAACTTCTAAGGTTAAACGATCACACGCGAGATGGTGATTTGATTTCTGTTTATTATGCAAGTCTCTGTTCTATATTACATATTATTAGAATTCCTATTATTGTTTACTCTTTGATTAATTCTCAGTTACTTATTCTGTTTTTTACTAATTTATTTACTTATTTCTGAGACGCACTCAGAGCTAGGTTTTGAAGTTAAGTTAAAACAGGTTTTCTTTCTAACATAAAGCGCGCTCTTGCTTATCACAAACTACTGTATTAGACATCGCGTTCGCGAATCTTGTCATTTAAACAAAATACACTAACAATTCAACTTTTAACTTGATATTGCAATATCAATAGTTATTTTAAGTTGATATTGATGATATTACATTATCTATTTCTTGCAACTCTCACTCAAACTCACACTCACACAGGTAAACACACTCACACGCACACACAGACACACACACACACACACACAGAGAGAAATAGAGAGAGAGAGAGAAACATCATTCGAGTTTCGAATAAAATGATTCTTACAATCTAGCAATGAAAACTGCCTCTTCTACCCTCTCTTCATTTGCGTGATTTGTAGTGATGATCGTCAACTTCTCGTCCGGAACTACGCTCCGACTTTGGATGCCTCTCTCCCTCTTCCATACACCACGCCAACACCCGCATTATCTTTTTCTTTGTGTGTACGAAACTAGGAAATATTTCTACAGTAACTTCTTCCTTGTTTTGGTGTGAAAAATGAATTTTAAGACTCAATTTGTTACTTTAATTTTAAAACGCCCTGTATAATAATTATCCTTCATATATAAGGAAGCAGTAAAGGTTGTAGATATTGTATGAATAAATGTAGATAATTCAAATTGATATCTCTGTTGATCGAAGTAGAATATAAACTTTCAAATCCATTTTCTCGCACTTCTTTCTTGCTATTCCCTCGACATAATAACAGTTCCAGGTCCTCTCTTGAGCTTCCTTACGACCCATCGCATTGGCATGGAAATTAAAACTTCAACACAGAATGGCATTGTCCCCCGCTCTCCATGTTACTATCCTCGAACACACGAGTATTCCTCTTACGTGCTATGCATGGAAATTAAGTCTCCAATTCTGAAGTAGTACCACTTCTGCTTGAAGATACTAACATGAGAACCTTTGGGGCTATTATCGTTTGAAGTATAGGATACTAAAATTTAATCGAAATATCAGGATGATAAAGAAAGGTCTCGTAATAACGAAATGAAGTCAGGTTTTAAATACATTGTGTACGCGTCATATAGTGCCACACGTACGCGTCACACCAAAGTATTTGAGTGTGAGCTTGTAGTTTTAAGTACATATGGAAATAAAATATTAATTTTTACTGCAAATGTGAAGCAATATTTTTCAACGTGTTCAACACATGTTAAGTGTAAATGTACAAAATTGATTGAGGCATTTGATGTGTTCCTGTAAGCTTTGTCTATAATTTTAGAAATTAGTGATTGGTATATACTCATCACATCAACTTACAATCTTAATACGTTATCTACCAAAACGTAATTAATCACCCTGCGAGGGTAGCTCATTGGTCTGGTTCAGCCAAGATGTGAATGTGTTCCGTATTTCAGTGTCTTGAAAGAAATAGTCCATGATACAGAGCTGTCGGATAAGGGCGCGTATTGGCTTCTCAGTGGATTGTTCAGCAGGGCAATAACCGCCAGTTTAAACAGGTCCCAATCAACTATAGCATTCATATGCGTTAGTGGAAGATATTGGAGGTACATTGTAGGAATGTCAACCTTTCTTTGTGACAATTAAATACCGGCTAAAGGAGACCGTAGAATTCTGAAACCGGGGAAAGCCTATGGCATTATTACTCAGGCGTCTCAGAAAGTGGCAGGGACATAGACAAGGCAGCTTCACATAAACCCTTTATCACGAAGATCAGTAAATCTCTGAGACTAAAGAGTTTTTTGCACAATTTCAACTGCACTTTCGTGAAGTTGAAATAATATTCTATACACTACAAAAACAGTACCTTTGAATGGTGTGTATGACTGTACCTTTGTATTGTACGTTGAATCATGGACACAGAGTTGTGCTGTAAAATTCCAGATAATGAGTTGCTTAAAAAAATTGTAGCGCATTAATGGAATTCACCCCTATTCGTTTCAAGATGACAATGCTAGGTGTCATGTTTTTGCTGTTAAAAAGATATGGTAAGAAGATACAAGTGATGAGCGCTTAGAAGACCTGTCAAGAGCCTCGACCTAAATGACATTAGCAAAATTTAGGAGAGTTGCACCACTAGACAAGACAGGTATTCTCTCAAGAGTTTCAGATTGGAGGTGTAAATAGAAAGTTAGCAGGTGTACGTAAAGTTTTTGTCGATTGTTAACAGTAGATCTTTTAAATTAGGCGATTTGAAGGGTCGATATCGTGTTTTGAGGGTCTGGTACAATCGCTGCTAGGATGTTTCGAGAAATGCGGGCAACTTCCATTACCATCTTGTCTGATATTATCCAAGAGGAATGGCGAAGCATACAAAAGAACGTCCTCCACAACCAAGTTGGGACGATGCTATACATAAAGTTAATATTATGATATTTACTTAAATCACCAGAGCTGGTAAATAAAGTACAGCTAAATGTGCGAAACCTAGTGTTTTCCTACAAAGGCGTAGATGTCAGAAATGTGGGTGAGAGTTGTCAAAGTCTAGACACTTTTGCAATACCTACTTATTTATTAATTTATTAAATGCAAATGCTTTATTAAGGATGGAAATACATGCATTGGAAACTTAGGCATTTATCTACAATATTCTTAAGACTTGCAATATTCGTTGAACTGTATTAACTTTTTTATTATATTTCTTCCTTATTATACAATATATTCCTTCAATTTGACTGATAGTCTTTATGTTTCTTTGACTGAGGACGATACTTTAGTCTTCTCTGCCTATTTATCAGTTCAAAAATAAGCAGCCTGAAATTATTAATTGTAACTATCAGTTTAGAAGTTATGTTACTCCTTTTATGAAGGTATCATTGTATATTAGAGGAAACAATTGGATGTTCCGTACATGGCTTCCCAAAAGAATGAATCTGATGTATGCTTCCGAGGAGACAAGAGATCTAAAGGCAAGATCGAGACATGCTGTTTCGAACACTACTCAAGATGGCTCTACTTCCGGTAGTGAAGGAGACAAATGTACGTATTTGAACATAGCATTTTTTCACCATCAACGAGCTGGGTAGTATTGATTTCGGTAACCTCAGCCAATTTTTTCACAGCAACAATGAGCTGAGCAATACTCATTTCCGAATTGTTTCTGTACCCATGGCTCACGAAACTCTTCTCATAACGTTATCACCATACACACAGTACAATCAATGAAGGCCGGAGCACATATGTGTATAACGAGTAGGGTGACAAACTTGTTCGTTCACCAAAGTTACAAAATCGCACATGATAGGTATTACACATGTCTATAACTTTTGTATGAGGTTCAGCACAATTTTGTGAACAATACTACTCTATGGATTACATACAAACAAAATTGAGGTACGAGGCGTTCAGAGTAGAGTTAAAAAACTGGCTAGATACAATACCATATAATAGTTCTAGTAGAGACGTTTTCTAAACAGGGGTTTATACATTTGGTTTACACAATATATTTGCCTGAATTCGGAAATTTTTGTGCATGATTTGTTTTGTATATCTTTACAAACCAATCAGAAGTTAATTTCGGAATGATCTAAATATTATTCTCTCATACGTTACTCACTGTTTTGCACAGACATACATTTCAAGAAAATACAATTTGCAACCACAATCTACTTCAAGGTCCTCGAGTTCAAAAACTGAATATGTTCACTGTATTGTATTTTATCAATTTATGCAATATATGTAAGTCTATCAGTATGCTCACTTTTCTATATATTACTATTTCCTAAGTTGCTAAATTAAAAAAGTTCAGACGTGGATTTCGAGTGAAGCCCTCAAGACTTGTAAGATTAAGTTGTAAGCACAAGAATTATCTTGTACACAGATTCAGAACACACAATAACTTTGGACATCTATTGTCATAACCGCAACTAAATAGTATTATCACTAATTTATTATTGACCTAAATTCGTAAAAGGAATAAACTTCAATTAGATTGAGATCTTATGTTGGTTAATCCAGCGTGCGAATTAGCGGGTGGTATGACCGGGGTTTCACTCACTGATAAATTTATTCATCGTCCCAGCCAGGAATAAAATTTCCTCTCTTTAGAAGATGCTTCGATGAACATTAGATTGAAAACCAAAAGATATTTTTCTGGCAGCAGTTGAAACTATTTTAATGAAAGTGACAAGGGCTTATGAGCCTTTAATAACATAATTGTACATTCCAAATTGGCTTCTTAGCTCTACAAATCAAATTTGGAATGTAAAATTGATTTTATGATCCTTATGCGTTAGCTTAATGTCAGTGATTTAATATGCTATAATATAGTAAACCCTACTGGCAGTAAGGGTCTGCCTAGCTTAATTCTTTATCTCTCTCTCTCTCTCTTTGTTTAAATCCTTGTGTAATGGTTTATCCTCCATGGCTAAAATCTTTAATTCGCATATTAAGTTAACATATTTGTTATTTTTTTTATTAAGTTTTGTCTAAACATATTTCAAGGTGTTTTTTTGCTTTGAATATTTCTTTCCAACAAATGAAGTATTGGGAGCGTAATTGCTTCTCGAGTAGATTCGAGGGAGACCTTGAGAATTGTGATTAAAACGTTAACTGAAAGCCAAAAGAAGAAGGCGAAAAGGCGTAGCACAAAATTGCTTTCAGGAAATTTTCACTGTTTCTTTTGTGGGATGAAGCAACGAAAGGCACAACTTTAGAAATAACTTTGAATTCTATGTTACATAATACACCAAAAGTTTGTTTGGTTTTAATGTCTCTGTTTAACTGACAATATGATATTACAATCAACTAAGATGGTACATCCGAAATTGGCAACAAATCTCATCTTGCCACTTTTTTCAAACGAGGAAGCAACAAAATAAAGAAAACGAATGTAATTATTGGTCGTTTTATAAAATGAAGCTGTTTTAAGCAACAAAGTACAAAGAAGTATTAGAATTTCAATAAGAATTCTTAAAAGTAGCTACAAGATATTTTGTGTAAAATAAACAAACAAGAAATAAACGTCTTTGATCTTACTTTCCAATTGGTGTTCCTATTTTAAGGAAAGTTAATTTTATTGGTTGCAATTATTTTACACTCTCCACCTAAGATAAATTATCAGTTCCAAACTATTTCATTTACATTATATTTCTTTAAGTAGCTACTTTAAGCAATGTTTTGCCCTTCTTTATAAGTCTTTGTCTTTAAAACGGAACATCTGGAAAATATATTTATTCATATTCAATATACAGAGTGTCTCAAAAGTTACTCTCTATTACAATTAAGAAATATTTTTTTAAATAAAAAAAAATATCTGTTGAGTAAATCCATAGATATAATATTTCTCATATGTTAATCAACTAATTCAAGGAAATCTATCACAGCATAATGTAACGCCAATATCTGGGTAATGGATTGTGTCTTTCACCCAAATCAAATCACAAATCCCGCCGTTCACAGGTGGTGTGATATAAAGACTGTCGAGCACGACGAGATCTGATGTTCCTGCCTTAATGCAATTACGAGACTCCATTAATTTATTTTCTTTACTTTCGGAAACTTAGAACTTCATAAATTACATGTGAGCGAGTCTAAAAGTTTAGACATTAGATTTGCATTATAATGAAATAAATATGCTGGATTTCATTTATCTCACAATGTATGAGAATGTGTATTTGTATGAATTTGCAGAATAAATCGATTTTGTGAATAACGGCCTTTCTTTATTGATATTGATATAATAAATCCATATTAATTGAAATCAATTTCTGAAAACTACTTACAAATATCTGCATTCATCACCACAGATAGAATTTTGGACACCCTGTAAACTTTAAAGCTATTTTACGTCATTATGTTTATAGTGTGACCTAACGAAGAATAGGTTAGAAGATTAATTTTTCGCAAAAAAATTAAAATAAAATAAAATATGTTAGTATCTTTCGATGATTTTTGCTTCATCGTCTCTAAGTCTATTTACTACCGAACGAAGTAATTATCAAGATGTGTTCTACGAGGTTTAAGGATACACAGAAAAACTACAAATTGGTGTTAGGTAAATTTTTAAGGTGGTAATTCTGGACTTCTAGTATTTAATATATTACTCACATTGTTTTAGTTGTTTTTTTTCTCTAAACGCTTTCTCTATTTCTCTTCTTTTCTTTCCGTCTCTCTATATGTTTATATTTCTGCTTGTGTGTATCTTCTGTTTTGAATTTGCACCCGGAACTGAATTCAATCAAGAAGATATTACGAGCACACTGAAACCAAGATTTTCTTGTAAGCAGGGATTTGGTAGTGTATATTATCAAACGGATAGAGTCAAACAAATAAGTCAATTCACCTAAATCTAATCGCCTTATTATTAAATTAAATATTCGGAGTATGTGTAATAATATTTGGAAGCGTTAAACAATCTTTTTCTCATGTTACTCCTCCGAAAACATAAACACAAGAAAGGAAATTGTTCAATGCAATCTGGAAACTCTACAGATTTTCTCCACCTAAATCTAATAGAGAAGATCTGTGCAGCATATTTTTTAGGCTACGAGAACCTTTTATTCATGCACTTCAGTCAAGCGTCAGGTTAGGAGGACAGTTTATTAATGCACTCCAGCCAAAGTTGAGCTTTAGGTTAAGAGCTGAGTGATCGGACACCGCTTGTTTATTAACAGTTGTTCTTTGCAAGATCTGCCCCATATTTGCAGATACAAAGATAATTTCAAGACGGCTACTACCTATAGTGTAAAAATCATGATGGTGCATACTCGTTTTCGTTTAGTTAACTATAAGAATCAATTAAATTAAAAATAGTTTATAACTCATATGAAGCATAACTATAATTGATACCTGAATAGCATACGTTATACGGTAATTATTATCTAAACCAATAATATACTGTTTATTAGTTAGTGATTGCAACACAGTAAAACATTCTGTTATGGCGATGAGATGAAGATTGAGAACCGGTTTGTAAATATGAGCTTATAAAGTATATGTTACTATATTTAACATAACTAGTCCTTTTGGATTTATGAAGATATTCCTCTTAAGTCATTACGAAACGCCACTGTCACTGAGTTTTCTAATTGACTCATGTTGTTTCTTCGTATAGTGTAATTATATAATTGCAGCGGTACTCTATTGACCTCCTGCAAAGGACTACCTTTGAATGCGGAAGTCACATATTGTTTAAATTATACAATAGTATTGTAATAAGATATATTCTAAACTTCCTATTATACAGTGTAATAGTCAGGAAGTATAGAATATATCTTATTAAGTACTATTGTCTGCCAGAATAGATTTTATATCTATGACTGGATGAAAATAGTAATAGGATTATTTTTGAAATTAATCCGAATTTCGGAAAGGTATGTCGAATGTGTTGACTGTCAATTTCTGCGGGTACCGCGCTAATGAGGGCTGTGATTTGAGCACTACGATCAGCATCTGCTGGGAGTTCAAAATGTTGATCATTTTTACTATAGTGAAATATTCCATGGCCCTTATATAGCACCTGTTCGAGAATTAACTTGGAATTTTACATATCATATTTTATTTTTAAGATGAATGTGTTATTGCAATCAACTGATCTGCGCTAAGTTGGAAATTATCAAATATCGCCTCGTGAATTTGAATTGAGGATTGTTTAAATCCTAGCAAATGTATATCAATAATCAAAGTATTCCCACGAAAAACCCTTTTCATGAATCCTTTTAATATCATATCACACAAGAATCACTTAAACATTAACAAAAAAACTGAAGCACTTGCAGAGTTAGTAGTTTCCCAATAAGCTTCGCTGGATCGCACAAACAGCCAACCTCTCCCATCACCACACCGAAGCCAACTGATTGAACAACATCATCCTACAAACATTTAATTTATAAAATTCTGCTTATATTATTCTATTCTTCAAATACTTTTAATTAAGTCAAATAGAATAAGAAAGTGAAATAAAATTTAAAGTTATGTAGTAAGACTTACTTTAGCAGTGGAGTTCGAAGATAATGGTATGGGAAGTCTCTAACATACCTAGAAAATAGAAAAGAAAACACAATTATTTATAAGATATAATTAAATATTCCCGTAAAACATAGATACTGTTTCGTTCTTGTATTTACATTTAATTACAGTAACACTGTAGAGTTTGTAATTTGATCGTCTTCTTCAAAATCAACAGAGTCCTCTATTATTTTAATTTTAGAACTAAATTCAAAACACACGAATCACAACAGTTCGACTATAAAATGAATGCATTCCTTTTAACATCTATCGTCTCTGATTTGAAATAACGATTATGTTTTGGATTTATGTCTCAGTTCCATAAGGCCAGCTGATATCACCAAACTGACCAGGTTTCTATTCTCAATTCCTGCCAAACAGATCTTAATCTATCCTACAGAAACTTATGTGCTCACATCTCTGTCAATTCAAAATGCACACAAATGATAAGAAGATTTTGTTTATTTATTTTGTTTATCAATAGACGTACACCCAGAATCATAGAAAGTGATTGGTGGAAAACTAAGTAAGTTGTACAAATTACATAAAGTTTGTTACACTGAAACAATCACATTATGATTGTTCAAAATAGATAACTCGCATGTCTCTTACTATCGGTTCACTGTTAATAGACTATGCGTTCTCTAAAATCTTTCAATCGGCCATTTTTGAGTAATCCGAGAGTACATATATAGAATCTTTATCACAGTGTGTAATTTGTTAAAAAAAAGTGTATAAAATTAGGAAAATAGATAAATGCATGACAAAAAAAAAACACCTTCGAGAAATATAAAGAAAACGTTGAATTAACTTACTGCGTATGTTTCCCTCATTAACTTAAATATATTTTTTTTATATTCAATTTTTATTTTCTAAACATAAACCTATCTGCGAAAACAAAAAGTAAAATGTATGTTATGATCAGCACTCTTCATGATAGTTACTACTGCAAACACAGAATAAGTAGTATGCAAATTTGTAATGAAAGTGTACGAAGCGATATGGAAGAAGCTTGCAAAGAAACCCAGTGTCGTAATTTTAATTTGACATTTATTCGGTTTGTTTACGTGATATGCCAATATAACTAAATGTTAACAACAATATTTAAAGTTATCTAACACACGAGTTTAATTATAAAATAAGATTCTTACTTTATTATTCAGGATGAAGAATATATAGTGTAAGTTCTATTTCTTAATTGTAACTAACAAGATTTTAGCACTTATTTTTTAAAAAAATCGAATAACGCGAGGTTCTTTCAAATGATTTCCGTTTCTCAGTTTTGTTATTCCAAAATATTTCTGGATTTAAAACAGAACAAGATATATTATTCTTTGTTTTAAAAGGGAATGAATTAAAATAAAAGATAGTCCCATCTTGAGAGAAACTAAATAAACAACAAATAGCACAAGATATCAAATATTGGTTTTCACGTCAAAGTTATTACTTTCAGTCGTATATTTTAAAGAACATTGAAAAGAAATTATCTCCTTATATCTTGTTGTATAACGTTTCTGTTTTTTTTATCTTCAGAGCAATGAAAAGAAATGTCCATCCAAACGATGTAGCATTAAATACAAAAAACAAGAAGATGAAAGTGATGAAGAAGAAGGAAACTCACAGAAAAGGGGAACAAGAAAATAAAATAAGTAAAGTCGCTGACTGAAGAGCAAGTAGTATATTTCATATAATTCTTGTATTCTGTTTTCAACTCCTTTTCAAACGAATGAAAGTTTCGAAGGTATATCACCATAAAATAAAATCCGGTCAATATAAAATTGTCTGAATATAAAACGTAAAGCTTAATTAATAATCAATGGTGAATCTAATTTTTTCCGCGACTCTTGAAACTCATAATACAGAGTCATTTTATTTTGATACATATTTACGATGATCGTACGCTCCGAATTTTCCGGGACTGCCTCCAATTTCTGGGCTGTGTCCCGAAAAATACATTAAATTTCCCGAATTTAATCAACTATTTCACTAATTGAGGGAGGCGTAAACCATTTATATCACTCGTTAATATGTTGAACAACCAGCACGTCCTTAATTCTAACCTCACTTGCAACCCCGTCGTAAAGCAAACTGAACAATTAACTACAGAACAGAGATGATTAGCAGCTCTCAAAAGCCTCAGTCAGCGAGAGACAACCTTTTGCATACTTAAAGAAAATGTATGAATTCATGACGTTATTTCCTGGTGTAATGTTTTCCAATAATTTGTAGGGATAAGAAAAAGCCATCACTAAAAGTCAAATATGTGATAGCCATGCTATTATTTGAAATGAACAATTCCGAAACTTGTTCAAAGATGCATGAAAAATTAAAAAAAGAGCAGAATAAGCGTCAACTATTCCAACGGAACAATTATGCAAATTTCGGAAGACATTTACTTAAAAGGTATCTTTATTTAAACTACCTCATTGTTTCTTTTAAATTATTTTTCCTTGTGTAAAATAATTAAACATTGCTGATGTCATATTTTGATGTTTTTCTCAGAAATTTTGGTAATGCGTTTTTTTGTTTTATTTAAAGCAAATAGTGACGCAAACAGTGAAAATAATTTAAAAAAAACATGCTTTGTTGTTTAATAATTTCAGTAGGCCTATATATGGATAAATATTGATTAATTTATTTATTATTAAGTTTCAGATACAGCTGCAGTTGCCATTTTACACAGAAACTAAATAACATTGCAACAAACTAAATAACATTGAATGTATTTGAAGCCTTTTGATGAATAATTTTAAAGGTATGTTCATAGTCTTACGCCATTTATTAAAGTATAGACAACTATACTTGCGAACCGCATTAGATATGATCACCTGTTATTTCTTCACTTGCAAAAGTACTTTACTGTATAGCACACACGACCTCACCAAACACTTGGCAGTCAGATCAATAAAATATGTTTTCAGAACTATTGAAGGAACTTTTGCTGAATAAGGTATAAGGGTGTTCATAATTCCGAAATCGGAGTAACAAATTCTGTGATCCCAGAATATCAGAATTTCGTTAAGGCTCAATACGTCAGAACTCCCGAGATTTGAAAAGTCGGAATTCAGGAGTGTCGTATTTCCGGAGGATCCGAGGGATCTTGAATTCCAGAATTGACTTGGCCCTTCCGAAAGTGCTGTAAAGTGTCTCAAAAGTAAATCTAAGTTAATTTAAATCTAGCAAATAAAATATATATTTTTTTCAAATATTATTCTTAAACATCCCGTATTATAGAGACCCCAAACCGGTATCCGTTAAAGACGATATTATGACCTTAAAATATATATCGTGTTTACCTTATCCTTCTAACAAATTTCACATATTTTGTCAGATTGTTTTGGTTTTGAGAGGGCTCCTCGCTCCAACCCTCACATTTTTTAACTTTTTTCAAAATATTTCAAAAACTAAGAGCACTATCAAAAATGTAAGAACATGGCGTACTAGAACTTACAAATTACTATGAAATACAATGGACAGCGATCTCGAAATATTGTCCATTCATTAGTACTGAGGCTTTAATTAAATAATTACGTCATAATCTTTGAAAACATATCACTCATCAATGGACAAGACCTCTAGATCGCTGTCCAAGGGCGCCGATCCCGGGGGGGGGGCTTTGGGGGCCCTGTTCCCCCCAAAGTTAATGTGGGCCCCCCTAATGGGGGGCCCAAATGATAAGGTGAAGTCGGTTCTCCTATTTCTACAGTACATGGTCATTCGTTTTCCCCTTCTACTAAGCTTATCTCCCAATGGAAAATCTGTTTCATTGATAAATTCCCCCCTGAAACTTGTGTGCTACAGTAGACTCCTTATATAAATTACATCACGTATAATGCCCCTCTCCTAGCTAAAGGAGTTAATTCGTGCATTGCTTGTGTTGTTTCTGGAGTTTCGTGCATAACATCGATAAAGACCATTTAGTTAAAAAGAAAAGAAAGAATGAAAGAAAAAAATGAAAACGTATTTCCTGTCGTTTATCTCTCTGAACGACAAGATCGGGTCAAAAATGACCCATACAGTCAAAATATTATTTTTGTCCATTAGTCGTTAAATGCAAGAGTGAAATTCTGTGTACTACGCATACTGTCAGCAATGTAATCGCTTCATTTGCATGAATCAGAATACAACACATACTTACGGTCTGCTTTACATGTGAGAGTGAAAGAGGAAGGTAGTTTGATTGTGATAGATTTATATGTCGTACTTTATATGTGCAAATAAGTAAGAGAATGGTACCTTTATTTTTATGCAGCCATGAAAATGGTTGCAAGATTAATATGATGTATTAGTTTTTTCTGTATGTTTCATTATTTTGTAATATCTACTTGAAAAAATAAAATACAATACAATGGAATAAATACTATACAATGAATACACCCATACTCTAAAATGCCTTGATTTTGAACAAGTACTTTATTTCATACGAGAAATATACATGTTTCGAAAATGACTCATCTTGACGTTCCGTGAGATGAAATTATCTTGGCGTTCCGAGGGTTAAGGATCATTCATCGTGATTTTGTCATATATAAACATAATTTAAGAAAAAGACATATACACAAGAAAAATAAGCTACAAGAAGAACTCACACAAAAGTAGGAGTAGACTTGTACTTGGAAATTCAATCTGCTGTTTGGATGCAATTATTGTTTGCCGTTAATACCGTGATTTTGAGTGTCTAATACAACTTATAGATAGGGAAACTATGTACAGCGGGGGGGGGGGGAGTATTTGGACAAGTTCGACAAAGAGAAAATCAGACTATCATGCGTAAAACATGGACCATTTCGAAATCTCTTGCTCTTTTATGATAATTTGGATTCCTTAAATAGAATACTTAAGAAATAACTACCACTCGATAAATCTGGAAGGTAACAGGCAACGAAAGAGTGACGACTACGTACATTCATCGTAAAAAAAGTATTTGGGCAACCCAATACTACTCTCGAAATAAATGTTCTAGGTATTCTTTTGTGTACAAGAGCATTTTACTTGGTGTATTGAAGCAATCCACACGGTGTCAGGCAAGCCAAGCTTGTTGGAAAGTCATGCTTTACCGTTGTATACATCATAAAGCAACGTAAACAGAGCAATTATTGCGGAATAAAATCAGTACTGGCCAACCAAGAAACCTAACTGCCCGGAATGAAACTTACATTCTTCAATCTGTGAAGAATACTCAAAGAACCTTCATTCCGTGCTAAAGATTTGGCTAATTCACTCGACTAGAATATGTAAGTTAATGTTAGTAATTCATTGAACAACCCAAAATTCTTTGAAACAATTGGGATTTAGAAGATGTGTATCCAGGAGATTAATACTGGCCACTCTATTAGTAATTACTCAACAAGCTTGGCTATGTCTCAGTACCTTTTACCTTCAGCACGTAATTTGAAATTTAAGTTAGCAGTTCTAATGTTCAACTCAATTTGTTCCCCATGCTGCTTCTTTATGCCTGACACAGTGTGGATTGCTTCAATACACCATGCAGGGTGCTTTTGTACACAATAGGGTACCTAAAACATTTCTTTCGAGAGTAGTATAGGGTTGTCCAAATACATTTTTCCCATGAATTTACGTAGTTATCACTCTTTCTTTGCCTGTTACCTTGTAGATGTATCGAGTACTAGTTATTTCTATACCATTCTATCTAAGGTATCCAAAATATCATAAACAGGCAAGAGATTTCGAAATGGGCCACGTTTTGCGTGTAATAAGTCTGCTTTTCCTCTTTGTTCAACTTGTCGAAATATTTTTTCTCACTGTTGGTGAGACAGAAGCTTCTTGAACCATGCCTGTCGAGATCGAGAACGGAGAATTAAAAAAAAAAAAATCAAATAAAGCAGTAGCGCGGCGGAAGGGTGAGCCGGACAGAAAAAGAAGCACATTTGGGAAAGCTGGATAACTCCTCTGCATAGACTAACATTAGTTTATGTGATTTCCTAAGTTTATTTTCTAGTAACAGCAGAAACTTTGTTCTTATTAGTTAGAACATAATATGCTTTAGTGATTTTTTTAACGTTATACAAACATTGTTAAATTCTGTAATAGCTGGGCCTGGGGAAGCCTTCATAATGATTATATGTATACCGGTACTGTTACATGTGTTTTTTTTTTATTTTTATGAATATATAATATTTGGCAAAATCTGAATTGGATTTGTATCATATGTGCCTTCTTAGACCCTCACCTGGAAACAAAAAAAAATCTGAATGGGCTCCCCTAAACTTAAAGAGAAATCGGCGCCCTTGTCTCTGTCCATTGTATTTCATAGTAATTTGGAAGCTCTAGTGCGCTATGTTCTTACATTTTTGATAGTGCTCTTAGTTTTTTTTTAATATTTTGAAAAATGTTTTAAAAGAGGGATTGGAGCGAGGAGCCCTCTTAAGGCTAATATTAATTATCACAATGTTTCGGGCAACAATATAGAATCTACATTGGGGCTAAAATACGAAACAGTTTTCGTGGTGTATTTTTCAACACATGAATGGGGTTTAAAATATGTATATTTCTCTTATTTGTGTTTTATTAAAATAGTAGGTAATCTACATTCAATGTAACATTAAACTTTCTATTTATTGTATTAGATATGTATCATACAAGTAAGTTCTTATACAAAGTCATCGAAATATTCCTATAATTTCGACATCCAAAATCGAATAAATTGCACAATAGTTGGCGCTAAAGATGGTATACAAATAAAATGTATTGAGTAAAACATATTTAAAAATAGTATTAAGACTATAAGTTCATTATAACATAATTACACTTGCTTCATGAAAAATAGTAATATTTTTTATCCTCTTCGCGCTCAGGTGTCTTGAAAGCTTTTAAACTTTGATTCCTATGATTTTTTCTTCTGTTATCAGAAGATCCTTCAATCTGTTATACTAAATTTGTGTATCATAGAGTACATAATAACTCTTTTCATTGGATAATACAATTAGGTTAATCTTAACTGTTTAATAGGAATAATTTTATGCCCATCAGAAATGATTCATAATAAAATCATGCTTTAAAACTTCTGCTATCGATAATAAGTATGCATTACGAAATACAGAACTAGACCGATCTTACTATCAGTATAAATATAAAACATGGATAATTAACCTAACACTACAATATTTTCTCCAGACATCACGTGTCAAAGAAGTACACTATTTTATCTCATAAATCATGCCTTCTCGTGTTTTGTGTAGGTTGAATTCAATTTGTTTTTCATTTTACTTGGGCTCATACCCCAACGGTACTTCTCGAGTTTACCTAGGTTTTTCGAGTGTCTGGTATATTCCAGTGCTTTTGGTTATTAAATCATGTGAACTTTACGGTCAAAACATTTTGACGTATGGCGAGTTTTATGGAATTCTCATAGGAAAAACATGATTGTATTTGCTGTGGGGGCTGTCACAGTGTGCTGTTGACACCACCGGCAAGGTTAATTTAGAGAGAAAAATCTATAAAGGTTCAGTATTTTTACGTCTCCCCCAACATCACATGTAGTTAAATAAAACGTTACGTTTACGTTATTCAAAACTTTATGTCAAATATTGCACGTTATATTAAAACGTAACGTTGATACAACTTAACACACACCTATGAAGAGATGATCATTTGCTAGTGCTATAAACCATAGTGAAATTTGGTCATTTTTGGAGGCCAGAATTGATCTGAACATAGGAACTTGGTGACCCAGACCTAAAACAAAACCAGCATAACCGGGTCAGCAGATTAAGCCGGTCTTGGGCAGAATCATGCATAACCTTTTCGGACGCCACATTTTCATGAAGTGTGAGGTAGTAATCCCGGTACTGGTAATCCCTGAAACACTTATATGAAACAAAACCATTCATACTAACGATGAATAAAAAAGTCTACTTTGTCTTCCGGGACACCGGGTCCAATTTGCGTCACCGGATCAAGCTGGGCCGAAGAATAGACCCGATGACCCGGTCCAAACGTTGACTCGAACGACCTGGGGACCCGTTTCAGCTCTGCTATCAACCTGAAATCAACATTTTTACTATTACAGGAGGTATTTGAGCACAAAATGCGCGATATAAATATTACGAATGTACATGCTTTAATCCAAGAACAAGTTGTGAAAGGCTTATCTTTAGTTTGCAACGTAATGAGAGTAAGGGGATTGGTGTAAACTATGTTCATCAATGACTTCCCATTAAAGAAGACAAGTTAGGTGAACCTGCTGTCCACATTACGTTACCGTAGCTAAGCAATCGCTTTGAAAACATGTTGCATGACGTTTAGGATAACGCGTATTTTTTAAATATTTTTCTCCCGAAATCGAAGCAATATTTGCAATATAACTTAAAAAAATTCTGACACATTTCAAGCGTAGTCTTTGATAAACTAATGTTAACTAAAAATGCCAATTTTCTGCCCCAACAATGTTGCCAACTCTTAAAAAAATATATTCAAATATTCCATTACCTTGACGTGATGATACAATAATGTTGTTTCGTGTTCCTCTAAAACTTTTAATACATGTTATTGTTAATTCATAAAATATGGAGTAAGATTTACCAAAACGTGCACAATAGTTTTTATGAATTGAAGATTTCTTGTTAATATACGATCTCTGTGTTCGAAATTTCAAGTGTTTTATGTATATTCGAGAACACTGAAGTAATAAAGGTGAAAGTTAACAACCCACAGTAAAATAGAGAATGAAATAATTAAACTTGTTGCCCGGGGTTTAAGTTCGAATTTTCAGATTTTACAGCTTAAAGGGAAAATTGGGGTGTATAATTAATGTTTTGTAGGGTTTCTATAGATTTCTAACCGTACAAAATAACTTCACTTGGTGTACTAAATAATTTACGATTTCACAGCACAATTGGGGTGTGGGAAGACAGAATCAGTAAATTCACTAAATAAATCACGGTAAATATATTAACATATCCGAACAAAAACACCAGAGGTGCAAAAAGTGGAGCCAAGTTCTTTAGCCCTAAAAAGGTGTGAAATGGGAGACGGATGAGCCAAGATCCTTGGTGACAGCATGTAACAGGAACAAAGGAACTTGGCGCGAGCTGGCAACAGCCTTAGGGTTGGTGGCGCAGGACGTGGTGGGTTTTAGGATCCCCACAACCCTTATAGCTTGAGGATCATGAACCTTGCCACCTCGCGCCAAGTTCCTTTGTTCCTGTTACATGCTGTCACCAAGGAACTTGGCGTGATGACGAGGATAGTCACCATAACTTGAAGCTTAAAGAGAGACTACCTCTGGGTTACTGGACGATAAGTTGTAACATTTTGACGTCATATTAACTTCTGTTTAAATATGGTGGATATTAAATGTCAACCACAAAAATTAGAGTTCGTTTCTCAGATCGCGACCTATTGATAGGTTGTTTAGGGTAACAACAGCGACGCCAGCTGTAAGTCCAGGAGCCAAGTCATGTGAGTATAACTCTGTATTCGTCTCTTGTTCTTGTGCGTTGTTAGCTCTCGCTAATTTTTTAGTACTCTCACATTCAAATATATTTCGGCACTGTGCTAAATTATTCACAGAATTCGTATTGACATGCTGCAAACGTCATCTAATCTAAAACTAGCTATTTGATAAGTTTAATTCTTTGCTTTACTCCCTCACAACATGTACACATAAGAATTGAGCGAAATTCCTAGAGACACTCATCCTCAAATTAGCAAGCTCATTTGCGAATGTGTAACCAGTGGAGTGACAGCTTACCTTTGGACACATGAAGTAGAGAGGACACTACCAACTTGGTATGTTCAATAAAGGTATTTGAGTTACATATGTAGATTGTTAGCCCATTTATTCACAAGATGGGTACGTTACTTACCTTTATCCTTGTAGACGCAAACTGTAGCGTACCACGTCAGTGTAAATCCTTGTGCTGCTTGGGATTACTCTTTATTGATTAACATAAGATGTACTTAATTTGCCAAACAAACAGGAAGTAGGCACTTTCAGTGTTTGTGTGCGAAAGACTTCTTCTTTCGGTATAATTGCGTTCTATAACTAACTTAATTGTACGAAATACAGATCTTACGAACATTGGATCTCCTATTGTGTGATTCTTAGAGTGACGGTAAGTAACGAATCTGTTAGCGGCACTCCATATATACAGCTAATTTCGGATCTAGTAATCTATAGGCGTAAGCCCGATTTTGATGCTTGAAGTTGGATTTGAAAGCTCTTTGCCATACTGACACAGAAAAAGAATTGAATGGGTATTACCTTCCTGGGACCCCCTAGGGAGGTTTGAAAAAAAAAATAGAATTTCACATTTCTGGTGATAGCACTTACCACAGACCATGTAGGCGGCCGAAGCTTGCGGAATCATAATCTACGCTTCCATACCTTTCAAACGGTGTTTTACACGTCAAAATAGGTGAACGGGTTCAAAAGTTATGACCTTTATAGCCCAATTACAAAATTTTCACATACGGTACAAAAGGACCTCCGTCATTGTGCTTGCCTTTTTCCATTAACCCAAAGTGGTTGGTAACGGGGCTTTGAGGAGTCAATTGCAATCTCCAACATGTTGGGGTAAATCGAAGCTTATTTTGTTGATAGGAATTACTGTTTTCGAAATGATTGAGATAATTAAGTCATATTTTAAATGTCTCTTGTACAAAAGCTTATATTTAATAGCATCATTTTCATTGGATTGCAATTTTATTCTTTTACATACTATGACCAACGCAGAAGCTGGAAATAATGCTCGGAAGTGCAACATAAGAGTGCATAAAATTTGTTAATTAGAAGATATGTTTAAAGTCTGAATGGAATATTTAATTATCTGAGATCAAATTTCCAATCACATTTCGTCAATTAATTGCATCATGTCCGTAGTTTTGACACTACTTTAACATTACGTTTCATGTTTCACGAACAAAGCAAAATGTTTGAAAGCATCCTCAAAAATGGTTATGAATGTGTATCAAATCAACAGTTTCGGATTTACTAGTTTAACTTAGGATGCTTGTAATAATGGATGTCACATGTCAAGGTTTTCAAAATTCTCATATGGTACAAAACTCTTCATATCATGCTTAGTTTATTTAAAAAGGCATTCAAAAATATTATTAAAATGATCTTCAAAATTTCATTGTTGCTTGTCATTTGGACAGTATTTGTAAAAAAGGTAAAAATACAAGGGGTAGTGATTTATTCGTTATCTTCATGTTATAAAAGCATTACATATAGTTCTTTCTACAACTGTGACAAAAATACATTATATTTGCCTTTCTTTCTAATTACTGATGTGTTTCATTCTATTGGAAAATATTATAAACCTGACGAATTTTATCTTTATTCTGTTTACTTAATTAAATTCAAATAATTTGTCATCTTGTTGACAACTGGCTCACGCCGAGATAGGGTGGAAGACAGGATGTTCGAAAAAGTCATCATTACATAGTTATGGAGTAGGCTACTGGGTATTTATATGAAGGGACGGAAGAACAATCTTGCCAAATCCCCAGTCTGCATGGGCGGCTGCTACGATCTTACCCAGAATCCTCTGATTTCTAAGTCAATGGCTCTTCTAATTGGGCTATTATGGCATCTTTCGATTTGCATTAAAAGTTGTTCATTGGGTAGAGATTGATATATAAGTGCTTCAAATACGAGAAACAATTTTGATTTAGTACCCTTCCAAGTGTTTTAGTTTCTTATTCCTTCTCTTAGATTCACAATTTTAAAAAAAAAAATTCTAGGATGTTACTAAGTTCATTAGGTTTGTAAATCCAAAATATAAATATGTTTTTAATATTACTAAATAGTGCAAAATGTTTATTCTGGTTTCTGCTTTCCTTTTCCTAGTCTTCTAGTTCCCATATTTCGGAGTAAAGATTAAGATAAATAAATTGATATACTTACAATTTCATTGCCGTTGAAATCTCCTCTTGTAGTGCCGGAGACAGAAAATGAACCACTCTAAATGCCATCTAGACCCCTAACCGCAATGTTCTAATGAATATTAGATGATTCATATGCATATTTTCTCTTTACCTCTCATTAAGTACCCTTAATATATAGAATAATTTTGTTATGGAAAAAAAAAAATTTCTCTTATCACTACCAGGTGGCTAATTGTATATAGGATGTCCCCAAAATAACGGTGCAAACGTTAGAAGGTGTTTTTATTGAGCGCCATCGTTAAAAGTTACATCATAGCTCGGCACATAATGACGTAAGCGGTGTCGGCTTAGGACACCACACCCGAAGTAGTACCCGGTACATCTAGATAAGCAATGCTTTTTATTGAAGGAGTGCCCCATAGACAGGTTTCGCAAGCAAAGAATTTCATTGCCAAGCAATTAAACGGTTTAAGAACGTAACAATAAAAACCCCTTCTAACCTGTATTCGCAAGTCATAAACATGACTTAAGTAGATGAATTGGGTTTTGAAATATTCGATTTCAAGATGACTAATTTTCCCAACTCTTCTTCGTTCAATTTAACTTTTCATTCCAGGAAATTATTCAGGTCCATCGCCAGACACAAACTGTAGGGGGCGACAACCAATTTATAAAAAGAGTTCTGAGTTACGATATATTTCACAACTGCATATGTTTGCATTCATAAATGTACGCGTACCTTTTGTCTGAGCCAGGTATACTTTATGTGGATGGGTTCCTCCTAGGTAATGGGCTTAAAACTACGTATGAATAATTTAATATATGTTTATATATATTTAGTTATTTACTCATTTATCCCCCACATAAGATTATTAAACTCTGTAAAACCCTGTTTCATTATTACCATGCTCAACTACTAAAGTTTTTCTTTGTTTATGTTGTTTCTTTATGAATTTCACAAATTGTGTATACCCTTTTCTTCGAGAATTGCATTTTCTACGAAGGTCTAATATTCAGGTCGCATAATATTTTGTGTCCTTAATGCTGAATGTATATCTAACGTTACTAAACCAATAGTGTTAGAATACATGATGTAGTTGTTTAAATACATACTTCTTTCAGCTCCTTACGTGTCCTAACTTTCTACGTAATTCATTTGAGGAACATTTTATAATTCCTAATAAAATGTGTTTCCAAAATAAAATATAGACAGCAACATTTTCTACTTGCTCTCCTTTAATATTGCCCAGCTAAAATTAAATTACATAGTTTCTGCAAACCATTTTCTGGCAGAGACCAACCTCTAAGAACAAGATGTACACAGAGCTATCTACACTTGAAATATGAAATCAAATATTTTACTCAAATCCTTTCTAAAGAACCACAAAGATGGTTTAGCGCTTCAGTTAGTTTGTTCTTCGATTTCTGGATTGTCGTTTCTCGGAATTTAGAGCGCACTGTAGAGACGCATGCAGGATAAAGACAAACCAGAAAGGCTAGAATGAAGGACGGAGGAGATAGATTCTAAGCTTTAACTAAATTATTCAGGTTACTATCCACTTGAGAAAAAAAATATGTTTATAAAGGTGTAGAAAAGCGTCTATGGAGGGGAATGAATCCTTCTCCACTAAAAGGAAGATTTTAAAATATCAGTGAAAGTCCTTTGCCCCAGTGTTCGTTAAAGCACACACAGACCTAAACGTATGCAGGGTAGCCTCAAAATATGGGAAGAAATTTCACAGGTGAATTCCTGACACACGAAATAGAAAATCGTATTTTGCTTATGTATTGAATTCTGCTTCATTTTCAAGATACAATGTTTTCAACTTGAAGCTTTTAAGTATGTTTCTCATAATGGGAAACATGAATAAATATTTTGGAGTAGATCATAAAAGATTTATTTAAATATTTATTAGTTTTTAAGAGTTGATTTTTAGTACACTCTATGTTAAATGTTAAAATGTTGTCATTGCTCCCTTTCCAGTATGATGAAATGTTACTACGCCGGTATTTGGTATGCATTAGTGATCATAAACATCATATGTGAGTAGTAGTACGTAGTGAAGCAAGCTGTGAAAATATACGTTGTGAATTTTTTGAATATTGATTTTCTACTTTTAACCAGAGGTAATATTCACAGTGCACAATAGAATATTCCGTTTATATTTTATTACGTTTATCATCGCTAGTAGATACCAAATATTGAATCCACCGACATTGTGTCGTTTAAAATATATATGTTATATCACGATACCAACTCTGAAAATCCGAAGACATATTTTCATACTTAACTCCTAATATTCAACTTATTGTCATCAGTTAATTTCCCAAAACTTAAACTCTTTTCATGCATGATTGTCCGCTATATATTAATTTGATTGATGTAAAATTGTAAAGAGTCGATTTTAAAGATTTAAGATCTCGAAAGAGATGCAGGATTACAAATGAAAACTATTTTATTTCTTGTATATATGTCAGGTATTCTTTTGCGAAGTTTGTTCTTATACTTTACGACCACCCTGTACAAAATTAAAACATTCAGACAAATAACTACCACATTCCCAGAACGGCAGAAAATTGTCATGAGAAAGCGATGCTAGTTGCATGGGATTTTGTGGAGACCAAATCACTGTTTCTTTGAGTCATGCTTTTGTCATCAACCGCTCCACCGAAATAATTATTCTTAACAATTGTATTACTCATACGTATACTAAAATTCGTATACAATAGCACATTACATAAACATTGTTCATGTTATTTTGATGTTAACTAAGGAAGTACGACATATTATTAAGCAAAATTATTGCTATTTATGTTTTAGTGCATTGGTGTCGATATACGGTATTTTGAATTTTCGTGAACCCCCCACAATCCCCCTCGAATAAAATCTTTGAAAGAAACACTGGACCAAATACTTTGTAGCTAGATATACAGGAACCTAATTTTGACGGAATTAAATTGCATATTTCCGATGTTATTCAACGAAGGAAAAACATAGAACACTTCCTGTTAATTTAAATTCAAAGGTAATTGGAAAAGAGTATTAGAATGTACCCAAATGTACCCAATATGTGAGAATTCCACCAACTTCTACAAAATCTAAAATAAAAGTACTGTGTAATTTGATAGTATTTCCATAAAACATGAAAAATTCTTTTTTATAGAAAAAATAAAAACTGACTTCCTTAAAAATGATTACCTGTTTCGCACTGTCACTTAAAATGTAGAGTTATTGAAAATCATGAAAAAAATCTTCTTACCACCTGAAGTGGAATACTACGGACAATTATAACTGTAGTTATGCATAAAGCAAGTGTATCATTTTTTTCAGCTACATAAAAGCCTGAAAATACAAAATCTCTGATTCATTAGAAGGTCAAAATACGCAATCTTGTGAAATGTAGATATCTACATATCGCTCTTTAGTTATTGTAGCCAATTGTCATAGATAAAAATTTGATCTCTTAAGTTTTCATCCAACCAAGTGTTGTATTTTTCTAATGCCAATCTACTTTATATCCTCGCTGGCTTATCAAACAAACACCCTTCACCAATAAGACTCTGTAATTGATGTATTCGGTATCTGTTGATGTAAAGCCTCAGTGGCCATCTTCTATGCTGTCACTGAGTTTCACCAACATTAATTAAAAATCTAACTACTCGTTAGTTAACGAGTCTATTGTATTTCAAAGTGCTTACAACTTCCTAACGATTCGTTAACATTTAACGAAGATTGGTGAAAACCAACAAAATGTCTTCTAGCTTTGGTTTTAAGAGGTTGTTTATTTTTCTCTTGAAATTATTCCCTCACTGTTATGAGTCACAATGTAAGTATCAATTATTAAATATATTGTACGGCTCTCAGAGGGTTACAGTTTGTTCTCTGCTTCTCAAACATAATTCAGGTATGGTACTCCATATTCAGCAATGTTAAACACTTGTTAAACTTATAGTGCAGTCATGTTAAGCAAAAAAATTTGTGATTAGCTAAATAAATCCTTACAAGCATGAAACTAGGTACACATATAGTATTTGGTCACCAAAATAACATACTAAAAGTCCCCGAAAATCAACCTTATGCTACAGCCATCTTGGAAAATGGCCAAAATTGAGTTGCTTTTTTATATTTTCACGGAATCTAAGCGACGCATCGAGAAAGTATTCATATGAAGACTTTTCAGCATTAAATTATCAATCTTTTTTGTATCTATTTTTTTTTCATTTGGCCAATCCTAAAGCCACAAAATGACATCAAACTAAAAACATTTTTTTTTCAGAAGCCAAAATCCTTAGATCGGTTAAAAAAGCAACTTAAAAGTATGGGACTTGGTATATAGAAAGTTCTTCACCACCAAAGTAGCATACGAGAAGTCTCCCAAAATTAAACTTGTGTTACGGCCGTCATCTTGGAAGATAGTGGCCAAAATTAATTGTTTTCACTTTTCGCGGAAACTAAGCGTCACATCGAAACAAGTTTTAAAACATGTTTGTTTGTTCAGGATAAAATTTGAATTCGTTGTAAATACTGTTTTGTCATTTTATTTATCCTATTTCTTCACAGTAATGCTCTGTTCAAGTTTCGAAATGCAACATTTTCGGCTCAGAAAGCAGTACTTTTGTACATAACCCTTCGGTATTTCTTTTTAATAGATTAAAATTCAAGTGAGAGTTACTTGAAAATTTGATATTTAATTGTTAGTGCCTACATTTTGTACTGATGCTATTATTTATGTTGTTTCTTCACAGACAAAATGTGTAATCAATTTATGAAAAACCTTTGCGAGCAGCTTATGTTGTTGGCATTAATTTCAACCTTCATTATTTTAAAAATGCTAATTGAAAATAGAATATAATGAAAATAAAATTAGCTTTTGTGCCATTTTGTGACTTCTGGTCAATCAAAAATTGGTCTTAACAACAAAGCTGTGTAATTTGTGTGATGTACAAGCTAATTTAAAAATACTTTTTGAAGTGCGACACTAGTTTTCACAAAAAAGAAAAAACTTAGTTTTGGCCGCCATTTTCTAAGATGGCGGCCGTAGCACAAGTTTGATTTTTGGGGACTTTTAGTATGTTACATTGTTGGCGAAGTATTTTCTATATACCAAGTCCCATACTTTTAAGAATTTTCTTAACCAATCTAAGGATTTAGTCTTCTAAAAATGTCGTTTTCGTTTGATGTCATTTTGTGGCTTGAGAATTAGTCAAATGAAATACGTATATACAAAAATGATTGATAATTTTACGCTGAACAAACTTCTTTCGAACCCTTTTTCGATACGATTCTTAGTTTCCGCGAGAATTAAAATAAACTTAATTTTGGCCGCCAATTTCCAAGATGGCGGCTGTAGCACTAGTTTGATTTTTCGGACACCAAATTCCATATTTTTTCATGAGGACTCATGTGAGATATTTGAGTTCAAGTTCGGTAAATTTCGCAAAGGGTCATATTTGAACCCCCGTAGAAAAAAAACTGTGTGTGATATAATGCCATGATGATTTTGCATTCACACACTCAGTTCCTAGATCAAAATATTAAAATAATTGCGTCTTTATGTTCAATTCCTTTACCCCAAAAATGGTTTCAAAATGATATTTTATATAATTTGTTACTCATTTTCAGCCTATATTTTCCGAATATTGGAATTCATTTTGAGAAAAGGTTTTCAATTACTTTAATAAATGAGTACTGTTTCTCTATGTAAATTATAGGTAAATCTATTTAATAATACAGCTCAAACTTTTTCTTCTGATGTGTAGTGCGTAGTTGTTACGCATTTCTCTTTTTGGATCACTATTTATTAGGATCGCGGCGAAAGGCAGTAAGTAAGTGTTTCGTCTGGCTGCAGCTCTTGAATGTAGGTGAGTTACAATCCCCCAGTGCCAAATCCGTACTAAATTTGGAAATAACCACCATCTGAGAATTCCATTCAAAAGTGGTAGTACACAAAGTTTCAAGAGAAAAAGTGCGTAGGTTATTTTTGATAAGAGAGCAACAGGAGAAGGAAAGTCAGGCAAAACTAACGTACGTCACATAAACTTGAAGTGTTCTCTATTAAATAGCATTAAAATACATATACTCCTATGGGAAGTGCATTGTGTACGGAAAGTTGATATATAACCATAAAATCATTTTGATTAACCCTCTAGTGCTGGTGACAATATTTTAGTAAGCATAGTAGCACGATTTGCCATACAAAAACTATAGGCGAAAGTTACACTTGAGAGAAATTCGAACGCGGATTCTGTCAGACCATCAATGAGAGAAATTCGCCTCCAAATGCTCAAACGTTCCGAAATTATATACTTTTACACGCTTAAAATATGATTGAAACTCTCGACAAATTCACCGTATGCCTCATCCTACATAACATCCCTATCTACAACACAGATCACCTGTCTTAAAGCAAATGAATAGAAATCAAATACATCTACTTTTATGGAAGGAACTAATTCCAACTCAGCCTCCCTGATCTCATTCTAACATCTTCCCTTCGCTACGAACAAATAATAGCCACCTCCTCCACCTCGTCATTTATCACTTCAGCCTACTTTTGGTCTTCATTGACTTGCCCTAGGGATGCGACAGTTGCTCCCTATTCAATCACATATATTTACTCAACTGCCATCTCAATCATATAGAAGTCATGAGCTAACTAGCTCGACACTTCTTGCAATAAACGTCATTATTATTCTGGTTCTGGTTCTGGTTGCTGTACTGTATTTAAACCACCCTAACTCTTCAACGTTTCGGCTTTTAAGCCTCCAACTAAGAATTGTGACGAGTTCCATTAACACGAGGCCCTCATAGAAGTCCGTCATCATACTGATAGGACCAAACTAACAGGTCCGAATAGATATCTTATTATTGGTTAACAACTAACGTCTAAGAGGCACAGACTCTCACTATCTACGCACAAGAAGTGCTTGCTTTAAAGTTCATCGGTCTTGAGAATCCTCATTCACAGATAATATTGTTTCCGTGGAAGAATATGCTCGCAAGATGACACTAACGATCATTTCACCAGCACTGACAATATTGTTACGATAAGAATACTTTCTTCGCTCTCTGCTCTACTATATTATTTTCTAGAATGAATGTAACAAAGAGAATATTATCAGCTAGGAAAAGAAAAAGGAAAAGGTATGAAGATGAAAGAAAGAAAGGCAGGTTTCGATACCAAATATGTATAAGATAATTTAGAAAATTGAAGGTACTTTGATCAATCACAATTTCAAACAAAATGTGAAATATCACTCATGATATAGACGAAGACAACAAGATAGGCAAAAATGTATAACGTCTTAGAAGGAGCACCAAAAATAAATATAGTTGGTAAGAAAAGAGCATTAATTTTTTATCTACTCGAATAACGTAAACCACATAGACTGAAGAAACCTAAAAGCAGTCAGAAAAATGTCGCTAGTATTACTGAAAAAGAAATCGAAATTTGGAAAGAAAACAATCACTGAGTACAATGGAAAGTATTCTGTGTAATTAAAAATAATAATCGCGAGGATCTTTGAGTAATTCAAGCAAAAAGTAGTTTCATGAAGAACAGCGACATACGTTGTGAATAACAATGGCCCTGTTGTTAAAGATTTAATTTATTTATAAATATTTTAACATTAATTTCAGGAAACTTTGATACAGAATTGATGTTGGGAAAGCACGCAAGGCTTTCTGAACGGGTCAATATTGGTTTCATTTTAAATCATTCAAGAAAAAAAAATACTAAAAGTTATCTTTAATGTTTTCGTCTCATATCAAAAGTAAATGATTCATGTGACCAAATATGAAATAAATATAAATCTAACAAACAAATTACTGGTTTCCTAAACAGTATTTTATTATAACGATATTCTGAAGCTGCATGGCGGAAACAACTTTAAACGTAGCTAGACTTTTGTCCATTTCACTTGCGTTCTCAAATGTATATCGTAACATTCTGCAATGTATACGGTAAGTTTCTTTAAGGGATATTTAGGTGCTTTCTTCAGAATGTTGTTGTATTATCTACACTTCACGGTTTACATCATTGAAAAAAATTATATCTAGTTATCACAAAGTTTGGAAACATGAAGAAAAACACAATTTGGCTTTTGAAATAAACTGCACATCCACTAAGAAGTAAGACGTAATATATAGCAGAATCTACTACCAGATAACTGTTGTTATGTTGACTTCTTTCTGTGGTACGAAGAAGCTGGAGAAAGTAGAACATGTTATCAGCCATTTCCTAGATACTTTTTAAATCTACTAGGTGACGCATAACTTAACTCAGACAACTAATATGAAAATTCTGACCCAGAAATTCTTTATTGTACTGGGCTACGTATTGTTTCCTTTATTGTCAAGTTTCGTGACGGAATTGTCATGAACGCTAAACAAAAACACACCACTATTAACTTAACACGTCTCATTTATTGTATCAGCAAGATTTTAAGATATATATTTCAGATTTATTTTGTATTTTATTTCAGATTTATTTTGTATTTATTTTATTTAGGTTCCGTTTAAGGACGTAGCGTATAGTTTCGATATACAATATTTTGTTACGTAAGTTGGATTTTAGTAAAAGACATTTTCAGTATATAAGGGTGGATTTATTGACAAAAATAATTGTTATTTCCCAACAAAATAAGAGAAGACTTTTCGCCGTTTATCCAGGCTACTTTCGTAGTAAGGTTATTATTAGCTTATTCTTTTGAGTTTGGTTTTGGAATTAAGGTTATTCAGAGTTTGTAAGGGTGAAGACGGAGGTAATTTCATTTGAAAAAAAAAATAGTTATTTAGTAAAACTTTCACAATGTTACGTCCTTCTGACCTCTAAATTTTTGTCGTCTGAGTTCACTGTTGTTTTCAATTTCGTATCCGTGGAAACTTTATGTTCTATAAATAGCTAATTAGTTTTATCTTAGTTGAGATAGTTCTTGGAAATGAATTTTATATATTTATGTAAGTAGTTCATTTCTTAAGGTTGATTTGAAGTTACGACTGTTTGTTCCATGGCCGATTTAGTGCATTTCATTTCGCTTTGTCCATGAAAGGATTAACTAGTATCATTTTAGTTTGTGCTGACATAATATTAAACATAAATATCGAACCATGTTATCTTGATTCCTTTTATAACTATTTAGTTCTAAGATTTCATTTTGTAAAAAAAAAAATCAGTTTGGACTTACACCACTTTCAAAATAAGCTGCTCAACTCGTACGTCTGTCCTTCTCAGTGTTTACGCTGAAAGCTGCTTTAGAAACGTTTCTTAAATTGTGAAAATAGTTATTACTGGATATCAAGTAACGATGTTCTGAACATGATATAGGTAGGCTACAGGGATTTCGCCAGGGTTTTTAGTGTAGGGGGTGTAAAGTCAAAATTGGGAAGGTGTAAGTAGAGTTTAGCACAGTTTCTAGCGCCTTTTTACCCTAAAATGTTTAAAGATGTGGGTACTCTCATAGACTAGGGGGTGATACCTCCACAGAGGAGTGTCTGGCGGTATCCCTGGTAGGCTATCTATATGCTCATAAGTAAGATCACCTTCATATATCACTATACGTTGGAAATATGTGATTATGCGTATTACCTGGATTTATTTAATCGATATCATGTGAAAATATATTAACAAAATTATTCTATCTGGTTAATTAAGTAATCCTGATACGAACATCCAGATGTCATTCTTCCAAATTATCTGCTTTCGGAAGCTAACAAAAAATAATCATCTTGATTTTTATAAGCAAATATTAAATTACAATTACAAATTACAAATTACAAATTACAATTACAAATTACCCGGGTTGGAGTTACTGGTCTTCCACCAGGCGCCTCCCCAGGTGGCGTATAGGGGAATGCCGACCAGATATGGTGGGTACCGGAAATATTCCGGGGCGGACCAAAACTAGTACTGCTGCCTTGCAGTTAGTAGAGGGATTTACAAAGGCTAGGGGAAGATAACCCCGAACAAAAATATCATGGTGAGGGGAAGCAGCATCACCATTACCACCCTGAGGCTGAAGATGAATGACATCGGCAAGGCTCAGAGATGGACAGAGGGCGACATCTTGAATGTCTACCTTTACTGCGAGGTCGTAGAGCTGACAACTCTACACCGCTAGAACATGTCAAGAAATAGTAACAGATGGTTCATGGATTCTCCTGGGGTAAAATATTCCGGAGGTAAACTAGTCCCTCATTCGGATCTCCGGGCTGGGACTGCTTCAGGGGGCTCTATGAACAGGATTAAGAAAGACCTCAGAATAGGAACATGGAACGTACGAACATTACACCAAACGGGCGCTCTTCAGGTGGCGGTACGCGAGACCGAGAAGTACGAGCTAGACATATTAGCGATACAAGAAGTTCGGTGGGAGGATCAAGGTAGCATCCCACAGGGCAAATACACTTTCTACTACGGGGGAACACAGTCTCACGATTTCGGAACAGGGTTCCTCATTAAGAATAGTATCCTTCAGGCGGTTCAGAATATAGAGTTCGTAAACGAAAGACTATCGTACGTTACGATACGTACTCGATGGGGTAACACGGTTTTATTAAACGTCTATGCTCCGACCGAGGTGGCTACTGATAACGACAAAGATATATTCTACGATGAGCTTGAAAGGTTGTTTGACCGATTACCGAAGTATAATTCGAAAATTATGTTGGGTGATTTCAATGCAAAGGTAGGGAGGGAAGAAAAATATAGACCTACTATAGGCAAATACAGTCTTCACGAAAAGACCAACAACAATGGAGAAAGACTGATAACTTTCGCGATTTCGAAAAACTTACTGGTAAAGAGCACGTACTTTGAACACAAAGACATACACAAATACACATGGGTATCTCCGGACGGCAAAACTCTCAACCAGATCGATCACGTATTAGTAGACAGACGAAGACACACCAACATAATGGACGTTAGGTCGTACAGAGGAGCGGAAGGTGACACCGACCATCAATTAGTGATCACAAAA
>JAGDQP010009152.1:0-10777 GCA_022664845.1 Lepisma saccharinum
GCGGGACATAAACTAAACTCAACTAAACTTTGAACTTTTGCCTTTCCTTGCGCGTAGCTCACATTAAGATATGTTCATTATATTTCACAAAATAAATTTATGAAATCGGGTCCATCATTTTGACTTACCCTGTATAAAGAGCGAATGACAAAAGAGGGACTCCAGAAGAGCGACTAGAAACAGGGCGACTAACACAAAAATCGACTTACAAAATGAGCGACCAACTAAAAGAGCGAATGACAAAAAGAGCGACTACCGAAAGGCTAATGTCAAAAGAGAGAATGACAAAAAGGGCGAATGACATAAACAGCGATTGACAAAAAGAGCGAATTACAAAAAGAGCGAGTACCGAAAGGACGAATGCCAAAAGAGCGAAAGACCTTTTGACGCGGGCCCGTTGTGTCTCGGGCCTTTCTGTCCTCGTCCTTTTGTCTAGGCCCTTCTGACGCAATACCGACTCCACAAGCTTATAACAATTAAAATAGGTGCACATACATTGCATGATAAACTCTATTAGTATTATTATTATTGACTATTAATTAGGGGTGTTCGGAATTCCGGAACATTCCGAAATAGAAATCGGAATGCCAATACTTGCTCTTCTGGAATTTCGGAAAGTCGGAATTCCAAATTATGAATTTGAATTTAATTTTTAAGACCATTAGCCTAAAGGCTTTAGGCAAATTTGTTTCAGTCCCGATGGATATGATGATGGGATGGAGAAAGTAGAAGGAAACCCGACCGAGAAAACCCATGGTCACGGGGTGTCCACCACAAAGCCACATAGCACGAGCAGTGATCGAATTGACGACACCAAGCGCCAGAAGTGGGCGTTTTGCCATTGAGCCACCACAGCACTGGTAATTCTGAAATTGCGGAATTTCGCAACGGAATTCCGGAATTGACTTTGAACTTCAGAACACCCCTACTATTAATAGTGAGTTGAATAACACATAGATATAATTTTGTAACTATAATCTCCATCATAAAACTAAAGATTCTTAAATTTTAAAATTAGGCTTTTGTCTTCAGATCTCGAAGCTCCCAGTTCTTTGTTAGGAACCCCCTTTCATTTGTTCTTTTTCACAAGGAAATACACCTTTTAGCACAGGGCCGCACGAGAAGATACATTTAAAATTTCAAACGGCTGATTTTCACACACAACTAAGTTATTGTGAATACCAATGTTTGTACCAAGTTTTGTTCCGATCGGTTCAAAATTGAGGAATTTTTAAAAAGTTCAAACGGCCACCATTTTGAAACTTTTCTTTGGATCCAAGATATTTAGACAACTAATTTTTGTGCCAAGTTTGGTTTCAATCCGTTAAAAATTACGTCATTTCTGTCAGATTGCTACACTTGTAAATACTTCTACCTAAATTCAAAAGGATAAATTGGAATTCAACAAACTCAAGAATGAACTACATTTATTTACGATTTATTTTCTCACCACCGTGAAGTACAGTTTTACTTAACATTTGCTACTTAACGCAACATTTTTGGAAAAGATCATTGCATATATCAAAGTTACTACTATGTCGAATAGTTGTTTTCAAGAATGTAATACACAAAATTACTACTAAAGTGATAAAACTGAAGTTCTTCACGACTATCGCAACAAAACGAATCGATAATTTTTATCATTCAGATATTCTGACCTCTTGGAAGTAATTACAGCCATCAGAGTATTCCTAATTTGTAGAAACAGTAGAATTTCACGACTCGCGAAAATTTTAAACACTCAAGAAATCGCATGGAGTATATAGCAATTTATGAAAATATCATTTTCAACTCGCGAAATTTGGACATTTTTCTTCTATCCATGAATTCTGAGCACTACTTACGACATTATACCACATTCATTCATTCACGAACATAATGCCTAAACAAACGAAAAATATAATTCATCTTCAAAATTCTGTCATAAAATTGTCGTAGCACAAAGAATTTTAGAATGCAATACACTTTATCCTCCATGCATTGGTGGCAACAATTTTGCGAGCATGTATTAGCATCTAGCGGAAAGATAGGAACTACATTATCACAAGGTCAGTCATTGTGTACGTTTGACGGTATTTGCGGTGAAAATCTTTGTGAAAACAAGTCGAATGCGTGAGATATCACGCCACCGTAAATCTCGCTATCGGAAAGAGCACAGCAAAGTTTCAAATGCAGCCTGTGAGAGATTATTTCAAAGTTTTCCTGTGTGCTGTTCAACAATCGAACAAATCTGACCATGACAAATTTGGAACGGTGTTCATTATATTCCTATAAAAATTGGGCTGAATGATCAAAGAAAAAAATTCCTTCAGAATTGTATATGTGTTTGCAAATACTATACGAAGTACAGATGCTTATCAGAATAATGGAAACACCTGAACCAAAGTGCAACTTACCAGATTAATATGGTGTCGGGCCACCTTTCGCCTTCAGGACAGCCTTGATGCGACGTGGGATGGAGGCATAGAGGTCGTGAATGGTAGCAAGTGGAATATTACACCATTCCTCGTGCAGGGCATCGGCCAGTTCTGTGAGAGAGGATGGAGGTGGAAATCGTCGCCGGAGTCGTGTTTCCAAGATGGACCACAGATGTTCAATTATGTTGAGATCTGGGGATTGGGCGGGCCAGGGGAGGTGTTGAACTTCATCCCGATGTTCCTCAAACCACGCTGCAACAACTCCAGCTGTGTGAATGGGTGCATTATCATCCTGGAATATGGCGTCATTGTCCGGGAACAACATCCGGACCATAGGATGCAAGTGGTCTCCTAAAATTGCGACATAATCGTTGGCAGTGATGCGTCCGCGAAGTGTGACCACAGGACCCAATGAAAACCATGATATTGCGGCCCACAGCATCACCGTGCCGCCGCCATGTTTCACAGTTGGGCGGAGACACTGCAGATCATACGCTTCTTTGGGCGTTCTCCACACATAAACACGGCCCGTGGTTTGGAATAGGGTGAATGGTGACTCATCCGACCATACCACACGTTTCCAGTCGTCAACGGTCCAAGTTGCATGGTCGCGGCACCATTTGCGGCGTGCTAAAGCGTTCTGGTCCCTGATGAGAGGTTTGGCCCGTGCAACACGACCCCGTAAGTTCATGTCATGTAATTCGCGGCGGACTGTGATTGTCGAAACAGGTTGGGGGAGGTGCTGATTGAGTTCCTCCGTCACTTGCGCCGCAGTGGCACGACGGTTCCGCGTGACAATGCGCTTTAATACCCGGCGTGCCCTGTCACTGATGCTTTTCTTCCACCCACTGTTTCGCTTCCCCGATGTGGTTTTCACCTGTTTTGTGTAGGCCGTCATCACCTTCGACACTGTCCCTGGCGACACACCTAACACACTAGCCACTGCCGTCACACTCACTCCACATAACCGCGCACCAACAATTTGCCCTCTTTGAAACTCTGAGAGGTCTCCCATTTTTCACTACCTCCGTCTGCTGCAGCCACTGCACACTCCTGTTCCACGACGCCTGACGTAGTATGGAGACCGACCTAACACACCACCACCAGCAGTCCGGCGCTGCGGTCGCCACGACACTACTGCCAACCCATACATCTGACGTGTTGCCAACTACAGGTGTTTCCATTATTCTGATAAGCATCTGTATGTGGAAGAAATGGACTTCATTTAGACTTTGAATAGCATGCAATTACTGCAAGGTTTATCTCTCAAGTTCTAAATCGTCATTCAATACAATTATTTATTTTTAGATATTCAAGAAACTTACCCTTGTACTCACGAAATTTGTACCTTGTAATCACGATTTTTTTTACATTTTACTCACGAAATTTTAACACATTTCTTCACGGAATTCTACTGGCTCTACTATTTGTAATAATTTTGAGAATCCAGTTAACATATCCTGTTTACTAAAAGCATACAATTTCACCATTAAACAACAAGCAATTACTAACAATTTTAGATCAGCGAACATTTATACAAATAGATAGTTAGAGTCCCTCGTTGTAATAGTGAGGTGGCAACACTAGACGCGAACGTAGTTAACCGCAATTAACAAGACCACAAAATCGTTCGATTGTAGAGTAAAATCGTGGCTATCTGCCGGTAACTGCACATCATAATTTTGAACTGAACTTAATAAAACCTATTTCTAGACAACAAAATGCTAATTATAATCCAATATGATGTTTTAAGCGAACGAATGAATTTAAACCAAACTAAATCTCTAATTTATAGCCGAAATAAAGGTCAAATCAAAAGTGCAGCAGCGCTCTTTCACGCTAACATTAATTCTCTACACTTTTAAATAAAGCGTTAAACTAGCAACAAACACGAAAATATGAGTTATTATGTAAGAAATACAGTATTCAATAAAGAATTAAATTGGCTATGTACTATTATGTAATGTAAATGGACTTTTCTGTTGACTTAGCTACTATTTCTATGTAGTGAAACTCTAATATAACAAACTTTGTATTCATTAAATACGCCTATTGCCTAAAATACGGACGTCAGAATGCTACTACATTCCCAATTGTTTAAGATTTCAATCAAATGAAGCATGATTAAATAATTGGACAGCGTTATGCATTATTAGACCAAGCGCCATTTCTTAATTATTTTCTCTATGGCGTATTCTGTTGGGAAATAATATGAACTATTTATAAAAATCACTATCAATGTATTGGCAACGGTTGTCAAAAAATATTCCTAAAGGCTAAGTAAGTGCTCATGAACTGTAGACTGAATTATCTCAAAACGAATTTTTGGCGCTTGGTCTAGTGATGCAAAACGCTGTCCAATTATGTAAGTAAAATATCTAAATTACGAAAATATGGATATTATTCAAGCTTAATTGGAAAAGAAATAATAAAACTAATCTAACACTTGATTATTGGCTTGCCTTAAATTAAACTTCATTTAGGTTTTAGTATTATTGGAAGCTTATTTTATTGGTTTTTCAAGTGGTCTGTATTCATTCCTGATAACTAACCCTTGTACTCGTTAACGAGCATACTCTGATAAAGTGAACACTACTCACCGTAGTTAATTACAACACAAAATGTAATCGAATGTCTCCATATTAGAAATGGGTGGCTTTACCATGTCATGTTAGAAAAAGCACAATTGTTGTAGTGGTTATAACTTATCCTACACCAACCCAGGACTTTATCTATTAAGATACCTGCCGGCTGGTGTGAACAGCTGATGAAACCAAGTCTTGAGAAATAAAGCATTTTTCTACAGGTAGCCTAAGTAGTCGTGCATTTAATTAAAATGAAATCAGTCGTACGTAAAGAATGAATTTAACCAATAAAATCTAATTAAAGTGTAAAAGGATCGTGCGAAAACAAAATTGCAATTTTTTATTTCCTACTGAATTGAAAGTCACCATATGACCAAAATATGTCTTTAGGCATTCGCCCTTTCGGTAGTCGCTCTCTCGGCATTCGCCTTTTTGGTAGCCCCTTTTTTCATCGCTGTTTTTGTCATTCGCTCTTTTAGCATTCGCCCTTTTGGTAGTCGCTCCATTTTGGCATTCGCTCTTTCGGTAGTCGCTCTTTTAGTTGGTCGCTCATTTTCTAAGTCGGTCTTTGTGTAGTCGCTTTTCTGGACTCGCTCTTTTGTCGTTTGCCTTTTTTACATTCGGTCTTGTGTCGTGGTACCCAAAACTCTACTTTCACCCTCCCAATTTTGACTTTACAGCCCCACAAACTGAAAATCCTGGCGGAATCCCTGAGTTACATTCTTTGCTTTCATTCTTTACACCTTTCTAAACTAAAATGGAACATTTGTAACTGATAATTTTATACATATTTTGCATATAGGAAAGATTGTTTTTAGGAAAGTAGGTAATTTTCACCAGTTGTCGTATACTCTGAACCAGTAGTCAACCAGGTATGTACCAGATTTGGAACGCGTGTCAAAGGATGAGAAATAGCTATAAAAATAAATACTTTTACGTTCAGAAACACTTGATAATTATCATTAAGGCCTATTAGAAATACAATGTTTACTAAATTTCATAAGAGAAGTGTTTGAAAGTGAAAGAAGGTTTTGGAAAATTGAAGGATTTTTTTTATAACTGTGTTACTGTTGTAGTTTTACTGCTAATTCTTTGCATAGTTGTTCATATGTTTCATTTGTAACCTATTTACGCCTGTACTTTGACACACAATTGCAAAATAATACACGTAAGCCCTTTTCCCTTGAATGCGACGATATCTATCCATTTTACATTAAAATAGATCTAATCATAATGTGCTGTTAAAAAGACAGTTAGCTTATTAGGAAGAAAAGAAAGATATAAATTTATCATCACAACAAAAAGGGACTATCATTGAATGGTCTGAATCAACTATCCGTATACGCGGATGATGTAGATTTAATAGGGGACGATATAGATGCACTACAAAGCAACACCGATGTCTTAGTAGAAGCGTGCGATTAGATAGGTCTACAGGTAAACATAGATAAAACAAAATATATGATAACAAGCCGAAACACAGGGAATGAAGGAAATAAAAACATAAGAATTAGGGATGAGGTCATACAGAAAGTAAACAAATTTAAATACTTGGGAGCATACGTAACAAGCATAAATGAGGTCACCGAAGAAATAAAAGTCGCTTAGCATCGGGCAACGCATGTTTCTATTCAGTCCAAAAACTTCTAACATCGCGATTAATATCAAGGAAATTGAAATTGAAAATATACAGAACGGTTATTCTGTCGGTAATATTACGGTTGCGTAAAGTTGGAGTACGACCCTAGCAGATGAACATAAATTACGTGTATTTGAAAATAAGGTTTTGAGAAAGATATTCGGACCGAAACGGGACGAGATGACTGGAGAGTGGAGGAGACTGCATAATGAAGAACTCCACGAACTGCAGATGTTGTAAAAATAATGAAATCGCGACGACTAAGGTGGACAGGCCATGTAGCTCGGATGGGGGAAAAACGAAGATTATATTCTATCCTGGTTGGAAGACCGGATGGAAAGAGACCATTGGGAAGACCGAGACGTCGTTGGGAGGACAATATTAGAAGAGATCTTCGAGAAGTAGGTGTTCGTGATGAAAACTGACTTGATATTGCCCAGGATAGAATTCATAGGCGAACGTTTGTTACTGCGGCGATGAACTTGCGAGTTCCATACAGTTAGGTAGTTAGTTAATCACAACAAAATTACATAAGAAGTGACCTCATCCAATTTAAAGATTTCTATTGCTGGACGCGATTAAAATGGTATGTTTTGTATCTAACATGCAGGAGGGCCTCCAACTTTCGTCACTTGTATAAACTGAGTGTAAAGAAAATGGGCTTATCCAAAAGAAATCGTCATAAGTCATTGAGAAAGGACATTACAGAATAACCCACGGAATTTATGCAATAATGACGTGTTCGATGCGCGATCCCTCACAGTTACCACATTATTAAAGCGATACATAAAATTAGCCACCACAGACGCGAGTACATCGTCGGACACTACCAGCAGTTCAGCTTCAGTTGGTGCGTTTACATAACCGATACTATGGAAACTGTGCGCATACACTTTGTCTTTGAAGTAACCACAGTGAAAATGTCAACGGGACTGAAATCAGGCGAGTAGGGAGCCCAATGGATACCTTTCACCACTTACTGTCTATAAAGTGGGCAAATACGCCGTCGTCAAAGTACTTGCCAATGACATTACAAAAATCCTGTCTGTTTGTTCTCCATCTCGCATGAAACACAGATTCACAACAGCACCCGGACAATAAATGCATTACTATTATCATTACACTGCTCCACCACTACAAATGAAACATCAAGAAGGAGAGAAGATAGCAGCCCCAAATTTGACTGATAGATACAGTAAGGTATACCACTCTGTGCGACGCGTGAGAACGTGGCGACAGCGGAAGGGAACTGCCGAAGGTAAGTAGCCTGTGGGCCCATCATGGGCCTTCAGAACGGCTGCAAAACGGCGAGACATAAAGAGGATGAACCCTTGGATGTCCTCTTGGAATATGGTAAGCCATGCGTCTTCAACACGATGCCCCAGCTCAACAACTGTAGCTGCAGGAGGTCGCTTGCGTGAGAGGCGTTATGCAATCATGGATCAGACGTGTTCAATCGGTGAGAGATAAGATGAACGCACCCACCGGCCAAGGAGCAAGGTAACATTGTGTCCAGCCAGGAAGGCTAGGACATCACATGCCAGATGCGGGTGAGTGCTACCCTGCTGGAATGTGGTTCCGGCATGGCCTGCACTTAAAGGGACCACAACCGGGTCCAACACATTGTCGATGTACCTTTGGCTGGTCACATGTCCATGCACGAACGGGCACAAAATCCAATGGAACCGCACACCATAACACCCGGTGCCGAACCGACGTGGCGTTGCAAAATGCAGGCGTCGCCCAACTTAGTGCCACGGTATCGCCAGATACGGATGCGGCCATCATGATGCTGCAGAGAAAGCAGGATTCGTTTGAAAAGATGTCCTGACAACTGGCTCTCCATGTGCGACGTTCGCGACCCCATTGTAGTCACTTATATTTATGATGTGCAGTCAGCGGAAGCCGCAGTAATGGGCGCCGTGCAAATATTCGTTGCACTGCCAGACGACGTAGAACTGTTCGTGGGGACATTGGGCGCTGTGCAACATTTACCTTTACATGTATCAGTGTTCGGGATGTAGCTGTCTGATCCACCAGAGCCATACACACAAGCCGTCTGACCTCACGACCCGTGGTATGGGGATAGTATTGGACTCCGGCATGTCGTTGCGTAGTGTCTTCGAGGAGCCATCGAGTCCATATGCGCTGCACAGTGGACGCAATCCGTCCAATACGGGCACCAATGTCGCGGAAGGATAAACCACATTCGCGATATGCCACAATTCTTCCGCGATCGAAAGTGGAAATCTGCTTGCAGGGATGACGCATTCGACGATGAGGCATCTTTCGATCATATGCACACACTGACGTCACACCAACAGTCGCCTACCACTACAGTGACGATACTGTGTCCCTTTGGCCTACATCCGATTGCTGTCCCTCGATGGTATACCCGGCGCCTCTGATGCGTCACGCAGCTGTCGGAGTTGTTATTTAACTTTCCATGATCTACACATTCTGCAAATTTTGCATTAATTCGATGTCTCCTTCTTGTGTTGCATTTTTAATGGTGAGCAGTGTATTATTAGACATCTTACTATATTTGCTATTGCTACTATTACCAGTATCTCATTTCTGTTCTGTTTTAGATTCCGCTAATTTTTACTCCCCATTTTAACGATACAAGTAGAGCCTTATATACAAATAACGCCTCAAAATTTCAAATTAATTGTCCTCTTATTCAAGTTATCTGAATGGGAAGAAGCATTAGACAACGATGTGCTCCTACCATTTTGTTAAGTCTCTACAAAGAACCAAATTTTCCATATAGGCCTAAACTAATTTGGTTTGGGTTATTTTAGTACGTATTGACTTCCTCCTGTTCGAATTATATAAGACAATGTTTTATTTAAAACACAAACACACACAACTTTCCATGCTCCAGGCGAGATTCGAATCCGAAACTTCTTGAAAACTAGTCTAACACCTCAGATGACCCTTTAGCCAACAATCAGAACTTACTTCATTTCCAAAACATCTCGATATTTGCTATGCTGACGATATAACTACAAATATTCCAAAAAATTAACATTTATAGAAAGCATGCAGAATACAATAACAAAGTATTGCCAAGCAAGGGTGCCACAATTACTGTGGTAAATAGGAAGAGCTTACTTTTTAACCAATAGTCTTTAAGTAACGACCATAAACACGTAGTATTATATGATAACTAATAACCACTGGCGTTATAAACCGGAAGGTCCTGAGCCTGCCCCAACGCCATCTGTCCGTGATTGGTGGAACTGCGTCCACTGCGCGCATCTTGACCACGAACAGGCGTATCAAGGGCTTCCTAGACCAAATAGTCGTCACGTCTTTATTCACGACACTGGGTGGCCGCCGAAAAGTGGGGGTTTCCATCCGGGATTTGAACCCGGGACCACGCGGACATGAGTCCAACGCTCTAACCACTAGACTATGGAGCCCCATTATATGATAGCGTAGATAAAATATCGAAACGTTATTTAGGTAGAGCAAATAATACACAGGATCTTGGTTTTTATCCTTTCACCTTTTTATTACAAAACGTGTACGCACTATGAATGGCTATTATAAAGTTAATAAAAAGTCTCCGGCTTCAAAACTAAGTAGTGGGTTTGAAGTCCAGAGAGTAAATCGCCTGTGATTTACAATCGGTAATGAAGGATGTCCAATCCCATTGCAGATAGGTATTCTGCTCCATCACAGATTAGAATTGGTGTTGGAAGTTGTTCTGTCCCAATGCAGACAATGACGGGTATTGATAATTGTTCTGTCCCAGTGCAGACAAGGACGGTTCAAAGGAACACTATAATCCCAGTGCAGATATAGAGTGAGGATTACACAACCCCAGTGCAGGTCAGAGGGAAGGTAGGTGTTTTAGGCGATCACTCCCAGCGCAGAGTGATACTGAGAATCGTTCCGTTGGCCTTTTTATTTCCAATCTTCGGCTCTAGACTAAATGTCGCTGTTGTTTGTGACGTTGATCGCCTTTCCTCGGGTCATCTCGTTTCCTTGACATCGACTCCACTTTATTAGTAAACACTTCATGTGTACATATACAGTACCACGTTGCATTCCCCTGGGTGGGTTTCGAAAAAATTCATTACTGGATTTCTTTTATTTATGGCATTTGTACATTTCACGATAAAAAT
>JAGDQP010009152.1:10877-60362 GCA_022664845.1 Lepisma saccharinum
TATATATATATATATATATATAGATATATATATATATAAGAACACTTATGCATTGGTATCGCACTATAAATACACTTAAAAAAGACTGTTGGACTGTTAAAAACACTTGTTGTTGAGCTGAGGATTTCTTCCCGGAGATATAGTTCCGCACTGGGTCCTCACCAGACAAGTAGGATCCATCACAAAGTCATTTCATCTCCCTCAAGCGCAAGGTGTCGTGTTTATTGTGTTTAATGTTAAAGTTTGTAAACCAACTCACTAATTGTTAAATAATTTGTAGATGAGTGTCTGATGTTGGTTTCCTTATATTCAGTTTCTATTTCTTTGGGTTGCAGGGTTCCACTTCAGATCGAATTTTTACTGGGTTTTGTGACTGGCGACACACACGTATAATCATGTAGATAAATATAGTAAAAATGAGGATGGCGATAAGAAAAAAATAATGGCACGAATATTTGTAGAAACATTTTCACTGAAATGAAAGGAAAATCACTGTGAATAGTTATATCTTGTTCGTCAATATGTCAGCATTATCAAAATAAAAAAGTGATTGCTGGTGGAAGTAATGCATGCAGATGTATGTCACTGAATTTGTCTGGAAACATGTTTTCCTCATGTCTCAATACATTTCTTAAAGAAGTGATTGATTTTTGTACTGTTTTCAAGTTAAAAGTGAAATTAGCATCGACATTTTCAGGTAAAATTCTGCATTCAGTTAGGTTTGTCGTTTGTCTGCTACGTAAATTTACTTCTTGACTGAATTCCAGAATCTTACAACACGCATTATTAAACAATGACCCAATGTATGTACCTAAATTGAGGTGGTCTACGTAAAGAGGGCATATATAAGTAATGTTAAAATATACTGTTACGTCCCCTTTTTTACGTAGACTGCTTCAATTTAGCATAGGAATTAAACCTCATTAAACGCATATAGTTTGTAAATACGTACCTGTGAGCAAAATTTTGGTATGGAACTCAGGCATCTACCTGATATTTATACAGGTACGGTAGCAACATTTAATCCGAAATCTTTGAATTCTTTCTAAAACTCTTCTTAAGGGCAATGTAAAGCCAAGATATACGACAAGAGATGGCAGCACTATCTCTGTATACGTCTAATATATTTTTATCGTTGCACGAAATTTCCTTGCTGCTCCTACAAATTCAAGCCTAGAGAGTTCAAACTTTCAGGGAAGAAAGCTCATAACCAATTCAAGAGTTCGATCAATGCCGACTTTTTTTATTTTCTTTCTTCTTCATTGTTAAAATTGTTTCATATCGGCACGGATAGAACTCTGTAATTGGTTATGAACTTTCTTCCCTGAAAGTTTGAACTCTCTAGGCTTGAATTTGTAGAAGCAGCATTGAAATTTCGTGCAACGATAAAAATACATTAGACATATACGGAGATAGTGCTGCCATCTCTTGTCGTACATCTTGGCTTTACATTGCCCTTAATCTGAAATCTTTAAATTCTTTCTTACTACAAGATCTCAATTCATATAAATCCTTTTCTAACCTGAAATCTCTTTTCTTTCTTTTTTTTTCGTGAGATATTTTTAATTTCGCTCTTAACCCTTTCTTGACCTGAATCTTTAAATTCTGTCTTCATTTTTTCCTAATGTAAGCTTTTTGAATTCTTTTTTAATCCATATTAACCTGATATCTTTGAATCATTTATTTGTTAACGCTTTTTAGTCTAGGATTTTTATTCCTTTTCTAACTCTGAGTTATTCTATAATCTTTTTATTTATTTTTACGTTCAAAATGTCTTTTTAGTTTTACAATGATTCCTATTACTTGAGAACATACAGGTAACTGAATGTTTGGTTTAATTCTATTTTCCAGATCGTCAAATCTACTGCTACGAGTGCGACAGTTGGTCGGACCCAAGGTGCAGGGACCCGTTCAATTACACTGCCTTACCACGTGACCAGCCTCCATTAGTGACATGCAATGGCTGTTGCGTTAAAATGGTCAGAAACGCTAAAACATGTAAGTGATCGTAATGGCTCTGTTTTGAATTAGTCTTCTAAAGAAAAGTTCCGTAGTAATATATCAAATAGTAAGAAAGAAGAAATATATGATTTAATTATTTAGAAGCATTTTTGGGTAACTCAACAAAAAAAAATCTGATATAATAGTAAAATATTTCCCCACCGATATTAGAGTAAGGGCTGATATTCATGAAAGCTTGCATTGCTTGCGATTTCGGTGAATAGCCAATTGAAATACGTGTTGCACGTAGAACACGTAATAGGGGACCTTAAAACGCGTGTTTCAATTTAGTTACTCACCCTAATCACAAGAAAATACAAAAAACGCAAGCTTTCATGAAAATCAGCCCTAAGGGCTACTTTCCTTGAAAGCTTGCGATTAGAGTGAGTAGCCAATTGAAACACGTGTTACACGTAGAACACGCAATGAAACACGTTTCAATTGGCTATTCACCCAAGTCGCAAGCAAAGCAAACAACGCACGCTTCCAAGAAAAGCAGCCCTAAGTTTCATTCAAAGTTGTTCCAAGCTTGACATATCAAGTGTATAAACTTATGCCAAGCTTATCATGACAAGCTAAAGTTTAAATCAAGCTTGAATCATACTTACTAGTTGGGACCTGCAAGCTTGTCACGTCCAGCTTGAATCAAACTTGAAATATTGAGTCGACTTAGTACAGTCAATTTCAAACTTGAATCAAGCTTGTTACAGTAATCGTAACTACACAAGCGAAAATCAACAGAAAATAAAGTTTGTCATAAATTTGCATGCTAAATGTATGTGTGTGTATGAAACTACAGGGTGTTTCGAAAATTTTCTTCGAAATTTAAAGGGTGAAACAAGGGGAAAGGTTTCTTTAAAGAAATTTAGAAACATATTTATTTTTGGACTTAAATGCACCAAATATGCGAGACTTGTTACGAATGACTTAATATCTTAACAAATAATAACACCATACGTGGTTCCTTAGTAAATACCTAATACATGTATTCGAGTTAAGTATGATTGAAGAATGCATCGTAGAGGTGACTATGTCATAGTGTTATTCCCTTGACAAGGATATTTTTCCGTGGAGAAAACTCCTTTATGATGCACACTCTAAATTAAAATTCTTGCTCCAATCCATGTGATGGGTACGATTTTGGTTGTAACTTGCTAAACTGACGAGTCTGACGTCATTATTTGTCGAGATATCAACGTCATTTGTGACGACACCACGCCTTAGTTTGATGCCTTTTACGTTAAGTTTCCAAACCTCTTCAAAGGAATTTCTTTTCTTGTTTCAATCTTTTAAACATCCTGTATAATTATGAAGAAAACATTTCTGAATGTCTAACAAAAGAAGAGGCATTTTTTTTTCATCACGACAAAGACTTGAAGTGAAGTGTTGAAGTTCTTCACTAGAAAATATAGATAAAACGGTGAAGTTTGAATAGAGCGGAAATGAATTACGATTACATTGCTTCCTGAGGAGCTCACACGGGCACAAATTAACACTTAACGAAATCACTAGATATTTCGACGTAATTGCTCATCATCAGTAGTACAACGAAGGTGTCAAAAGAGTCACATGTTACACCAGCAGTTGTTCTAACATGTGACTCTATGATACCTTTGTTCTACTGTTAAAGAACTACCTCGCAATATATTGGAACATTTTTTTTTGTGTGTGTGTATTAATTGGTGCATGTGAATTTCCTCAGTCCTCTGTATTCAAATTTTACCTTTCCTATTTAACAATCCGGCCTCTTATTTTTTGGACATACATATCTGTTCTTGTTTTGTATACACAAGATTTTATTATTTACTCTACTCTGTCTATAGGCTGCTTGAAAATGGTTTAGGATATCGACGCTTCTTCAGGATTGTCTCCATAGGAATCCCTATGCAGAGACGAATCCTTAGACGTCGATATTACTAACAGTTCACTTAGTTACGCATTTACAATTAAAATATTTACTCCACGTGTAAAAATATTGCTAAGTACAACACTACGAATATGAATTGTTAAGTTACTACATCAAACACACTCCTACTAGATTGAAATTCAATAAACTTCTATATTTAAATGAAATCATATCTTTAAAAAATTAAGGTAGCTTAGAAAAGCTATGGGTGAGGTATTTAATATTACCATAGAATTATGCATATTGCCTAACAATAGCGGCGCAGTAATAAACTTTATAGTATATTGTTGTGAAAACCAGTGCCTTTTTTGTATTTATTGTCAGCAACGAATTTTTTTTTGACTTAATTAGTTCACTAAATCGTTTATTATTAATTAAAGTAATTATTAATTCATGGTCTTACCTTTGTAGCAGCATTCCTTCTCAACGGTCACTGATTAGTAAAACTCATAACAGGATTATATTTCGCGGAATAAGCTATCCACCTCATCAGGTATATTGGAAGGTAAGGCTAGTGAAAAGTGGACAGGTATGCTGTTAGCTTAAAGCATTGTGCTAAAATATTAACATCCAAGATGGCGGAAGTTAATCAGCAGAGTGACCAGTGTTGCAAGGCGAATCGCTTATCCGAGCGCTAACCGCATGTACCAATGTCAGAGCTATGTGAACAGTGAACTTTTTATTTTATTTGTGTTGGTGTAAAAATACATTGGCCAGTCTGCTAATTGACTTCCACCATCTTTACATTTTAGCGCAGTGCTTTAAACTAACAACATATTCGTCCAATTTTCCCTAACCTGACTTTCTAATATATATCTGAAGATGTGGATAGCTTATTCCGCGAAATCAATCGTGTTATGTGTTGTACCGTTGGGAAGGAATGCTGGTACAAAGGTGAGAGTATGAATCGTTCTTATCTGCGTAATCGAATTTTAATTATTAATTTATTTAATTTATTGAAAACAATCATTCACGATATTGCTTTAACACTAAGAAACTCTTGCTTTTTTTAAAAAAATGGGAAATACTTTGAAAAGGACATAGAGTTGTTAATTATATGATATTTGCTTAAAAGAATTAACATTAATCAACCTCTTCTTTTTTTCATTTGAAGAAGTAAAATATATTTAATTTTACCAACTACTTTCTATGTTACGAAATCAATTAATTTCTTCTTATAATTACCTGGATCAAAATCATCTTATTTTTACTTTCCAACAATATTTTATATCTATACAAAACACAATATAAACAACAGTTGGACAGAAAAACATGGCTTTTTTACTTTTGCCTCACCGATTGTGGCTTTTGTGAGAAAGAGAAATAAATTACAACAGCCATTATACGCTACAAGCAATAAAAATGAAAGAAAATCAAATTCTGGCTTTGTCCCAATTTCTTATAAGAACAATGTAGGACGACAGAAAGAAGAAACACATTATATATATATAGGACTCTTTTTCGTAAACTGGACAGACTGACAATGGTAGAGACGCCAAAGGAAATAGTGCCAGGAACTATAGCTTTTGTGACAAGACAAACAAAAGAAAATCGCTGTATATATATATATATATATATATATAAAACTGATTTTCTTTTGTTAATAGTGATGGTATCTTGTGTTTACTACCATTTTGGTTACCAATAGAACAAATATTAGAAAATGTACTACATACGCAATTACCTGTGTCTTTACCATTTCCCATGGGAAAAAAAAAGTTCCGATTAAAAATTAACCTAGTTCTTCCACAGCGAATGAAACAGTTTTTTTCTAAATCAAGGGTTGCCATCTCAAGAACATTAATTTTCACAGATAAAACAGCAGTTATATTAAACTCTATTATATTCTTCATCTTTCGATAGCCTTAAACATATTTTCGAGCAAAACTGAATAGTTGTATTCTTATTTTTAAAAACCACCTGGCGTTTATGCTGTACTATAAGATGTTAATAAAGGCGACCTGATTCTTCTGAAAATACACATGCTATGGTCCAACTACGACAGATAACACGAGTCATTTCCAAGTCACGAATTAATAATTAAACACAAAATATTTTTAACTCCTTTATTTGCCCGAAATTAGTCATTTTCATTTTTTTTAAAATCAAGGTATTTAGTATTATTTACCCAACATTTAAGTCACCTTTCCGTAGTATTTCCATCCAAATCGTCTAAGCATTTGTTTTACGTATCGTGCGTTGCGCACGGTCTCATGGAAAATAGAATATTGAATTTGAAACAAAAATGGGAGGGAGTAGATACGGTTAAAATCATAGTTCACAGTGTGCAATAGATAATTTTAGTATTTGACAACACATTGATCATTATGACTAAACTGTGACGGAAAACACACTATGATTATTATTTACCCTATAGATACCTTAATATATTCTTTACTATCAAGTACAGTTAGTGCCAAATGTTTGTTCCCAGTTGTAAAATTTATTGTCCAAATAACTTTGGAATGGGTAAACCGTGTTTTCTGTAGTTTACAGAAAATCATATTCTCTTTTGAGTTAAAGGAAACCATAACCATAACCATTCATTTTCAAAGTACGTAATTCGGAGCATAAATTTTACGACCGGGTAAAAATTCTTTGGCTCTGACTGTATCTTGATAAAATGGGCAAGAAAGATTTCATAAAGTTAGGACTAAAATCGCCAAGTAGAATTGTTAGGGTACGTAAGTGATATTTCTAATCTGATGAATGACTCACGAAAATTTAAATCACTTTAAAAAAAGAACTAGAAATAAGTAAAGTTATGTCCTTATACTAATTTATGATCAACAATTATATACTCATTTACTTGCCACACAACGAAACAAAATGAAAGTATCGTAGGGAACATATTATTGTGTGTGGTGGGTACAACATATATAGTAAAAGTATTCAATACATAGAGGATGACACAGGTAGAATGTAATTGTTCTTGTGTGTAATAGCCACACACATACATACACATGAATGTTGCGTATACATGTGAAGTTGTTTAGTTTTAGACAAGATGAAGCAATAGCCGTAGAATTAAAATGTAGTGTTGCTACAGATTTCAATGTCAAAAGTAATTGTACCTCTCTTCCACAAGTGTTATGAAATCGACAACCATTAGCATGAGTTGCATGTAATGTATGAAGACTTTACAAGAACGTCGAAGTAATTGAGGCTTTCCGTGAAGAGAGGGAATTAAGCCACAAAGTCAATAAAGTCGTGATTACTATTTACTTTCATTTGCCTGACCCCTGTCTGCAAATTGATTATCACTATTTGTTGTCAGATTAACCCAAGAGCCTTCACGGTCAATCCAACAACAAATAGTGATAGTCAAATTGCAGACAGAGATCAGGTCAATCCGACAACAAATAGTGATAATCAAATTGCAGACAGAGATCAGGTCAATCCGACAACAAATAGTGATAATCAAATTGCAGAGAAAGGTCAGGTCAATCCGACAACAAATAGTGATAATCAAATTGCAGAGAAAGGTCAGGTCAATCCGACAACAAATAATGATAATCGAATTGCAGACAGAGGTCAGGCAAATTAAAGTATATAGTAATCACTTTATTGACTTTGTGGCTTCTTTCACTAAATGCCTCAATTGTAATGTTTCTCATGTACTACCTACTCAATTAAAAAGGGAATCCACATAAAGATAGACACATAAGAACTCTAAGGAATATTATTCTAGATTGGTAACAAAGATGGTATTACTTTTGTTAATCCAGAATTCGAAACGAATGTTACAGTCTGAGGAGATTTTTCTAACCAACATTCTTGATCACTTCAACTAGAATAACTAACGGATCTGCAATGTAGAGGGCCTTCTGTTCTAGAAGAGTCGATTTACGAAGTTTAGTTTCGAAGTTCAGTAACTTGTCTTCTTTTATATAGTTTATTTCTGAGGGACGGTCAAATGAAAATGAGTCAGATGCAAACAAGTGTCATTAAACATTGATTACCTGAAAAGTAATCTCCAAAACTGTTAAGACATTTATTCCACTGGGAGATAAGACGGTCAATTCCATCCTTGATGACTGAGAACCACATCTTTACCCAGTTACACACGTCCTCGTCCGATGCAAACCAATGTCCACGAATGTTTCTCTTCAGCTTTCCAAAAATGTGGTATTCGTATGGGGAAGCAGACCATGCTATGATTAATTTCTCGTCCTCCAACACCCTCAGAAGTGAAAAAGCGAATCACACCTTTCCGTTCTTTTTTATTCGCCTGCATTTCTCATATTCAAGTGATAAATGTTTAATGATAATTTTTACGTCTGACCATTTTTCATTTGACAGCCCCTCATAGTTTTTGTTACAAGTTAATAATTGTTACTTTGCCGCAATCGTCTGGACGATACTACTAATCCTTACACGTTTGTTGTAATAGTTGTACTTTGCAATCATCAACAAAGTTATTTTAGCTTTAGATCCTACAAAAAGAAAAACACTGACAGTACCAGAATCAGTGGTTTGGGTAGGAGACACAGCAGTATTTGTAAACATAACTTATATTGTATTGTGTTATATTGTGTTTTCTCGCTGGGGGGAGGATCCACACGCCCTTAGGTACGCTATTGGATCAGTATTTATCAATTCACCGAATACGACGAGTATCTTATGGGAAAGAACATGAGCAAAATAAATTTGAAAATATCTTTGGAATTATCTACCGTCATATATATTCACTTTAGTTTTTAAATTTTGCTTTTTTATAGGACTGAAGAGAAAGGTATTCACATTAACACCGAACAGTAACGTTACGGTATCAACATTTTGAATCTCTACTCCTCTCGGCCTTCAAATAATGCAGTTAAGCAATAATCTCCAATATCTTATCTCAAGATAACAACAGGGATCTTCAGACAATGAGAATTGTAAAAGGAATTATAAAAATATATTTTCCGCTCAACCTACTTACAGCACTAATAATACAGGTGCTGTGCGACCACCTGAAATCCATATTTGTTTTTCAGCTGGCTTAATTCCACTATGAGAGCCAAAGAAAAACGTTCGTGGCACCGAAAGACAAAATATCTACTCCAATTCGAGAAATAATTACCCATTCCCCGTGGTATACTATTTACGGTCTGACACTTCGGGTAAACTCTGACGAGAATGCGCTGTCAGTGTCGTTAGTCGAATACCGGGATAGTAATCTGAATATAGGTCCTGAACAGTTCCTTCCCACTCCATTTCCGTTGGCAATAATAAAGAGATGTTAGGGCTTGTAGCTTTAAGGCACTAGGAAGACCAGAAATGGAGTTTCAATAAAGTTTGCCGAGAAATAATTTCGTACTGCATACAAATGGAAATACCTCGAAATTAAGCTTATGAATGTTATAGAACTTCAGAATAAGAGCAGTATTTATTAGGCCAAGTTTAATTATTGTAAACATTTTGAAATTTGAGAGGATGTATATTGGGGTTAGGTTAGATTAGGTTAGGTCGGGTTAGGTTAGGTTAGGTTAGGAACGACAAAGATCAAATCTGTGTGACTGTTTTCTAATAGTGAAAATAAGTTGAATTTACTCTTCCTGAATAAACCTGAAAAAGCTTTTTATTCTGAAGTGGCGAAAGAGCTTTGAAATTTTCCTTGTTGTAAATTGTGTGTTATTGTTATATGTACACATTTGCTTATGTTACTTTCTCAACACGAAACTACGCATTGGGTCTGCATTTAAAACTTATAAACATTAACAAATAACTCTCCAACTAGTACCCCTGTCACTCGTTCAGGTATCGCACGCGCACGAGTCTTCTGGCAAGGTAGGGGTGGAAGTAGGAGAGCTCATTGCTCGTGTTTACAAAGTTTTAAATGTAAACCCAAAGTGTAGTTTCACGTTGAGAAAGTAACATATACAAATTTATACACGTAACAATAATAACAAAATTTTTGCAATAATGAAAATTTGAAAGCTTTTGCGTCACCTCAAGAATTTTATTTTTCACAAAAAAAGGCCTATTTGCGGGCTTTGCTTTTGCAGGCTTATTCAGGAAGACGATACAAGGAAGCAAATCAAGACGGCCTTCAAAGTGAGAAAAATATCTACATGACACCTTTCCCTCCCTCTACAATCATTGCAATCTTGGGTAATTTGCCTCCAGGGCTGTTTCCTGGTGTTTGACAGTTGTCATTATCTTACTGCTTCGGACGAAAATCAGGGTAGCAGACTCAATATTATTCTAGTTGTTAAGCCCATTCATTTATCACTTCATTTGCAATTTCCTTCTCCTTCCTAATTTTATGCTCTGGATAAGAATTAATTTCTGCTTATGAGGTGACACAGTACTTAGATTTTTATTAATGACGTTCAGCCAAGTTTTTATCTCTTGTGATTGTCTATTTACAACTGGCGAATTTCAGCTTTTGAAGTTCGTTTTATTGATATAAATTTGACATAATTACGAATATTCCCTGGGGCTATTTTCTGGTTAATTCTGAGGACGAAAGATAAGAGATGCATTGTTTAATTCTTATTATAATATTAACAAAAAAAAATCCTAAAAACAAGAAACCTATGATCATGTTTAACTTCTTTTTATTCTGAGTTGGCAACGCAAGATAGTAGCTTTCTCCGCACTGTTGGTTTCAAGTCAGACAGTACTGGTATCGCATTACAGTGGCATGCAGGATAGGGTGGGTGCAAGCTAGATCTGAAATATGATAGAAGGACGTTAAGATTTAAATCTCATTATAATTCAATTTATTCTTACTCTTGGAAAACAGTCACACAGATTTGAAAATTTTCTTTCCACTTGACTGTACTGTACATTAGAGGCTCTGCGACATGCGTTTGAACTCATAATTCGTATGCGTACCTAAACGAAAAGCTGTGAATTAACAAAAGTAAGGCCATTTTTAGGACCTTTCTGTTTTCTGCTTGTTAATATTTTGCTCGAGAAGGTTAGGTTAAGTTACTTTTTTTTATGTGTTACTCTTTAACACTAACATAACCTTCTCAACCAAAATACTAGAGCGCAGAGAAGATCCTTATTTTATATCAGCGAATTGATCTTTTATTGTAACAACAGTTAACGGCACTGTACTAATGTGCCCTCTCTCCCACATGCTAAGTGCACAACACAACACCAAATTATTGTACAGGAACTTGAAAAAGTAACTCAACACACAAACACACAATGCACATTATTTTAGTTCCTAGACAAAATGGAAGTATTTCTGCAAAACATAAGAAGAATGCTTTGTGTTATCATATATATAATGTTTGGTGAACCTTACAACCCAACCTAAGAAGAATAGAACTCAATAATGCTTTATGTTGTTCTTGTTGTTGTTGTTTCTTTGTTTGTTCTGTCTCTCTCTCTCTCTCTCTTGTTAAGAAATAATTCCAGATACAAGTAATGCTTTCTGCACCCTCTACCGCCAACTAGGCCAAGATGTTTTGCATGTGTTGGTGAGCCATTGTAACAATGTATGTGTTGGTTGGATGTGTTTGTATGTTATTAGCCATCTCACGAGATAAGTATGTAAATGACACAAGTAAGTATATAAGCAATGGGGTTGTACAACTGTGTAAAGATACAAAAAAAAAAAGGTAAAGCTGTTTTTTAAAAAAAAAATAGAAAATACAAAGGTGAAGAAAATTAAGTTTCTTTTTAGTAATATAGAATTTGATCTCTTAAACTTGAACCTTTTCTGTTACAATTGTTTCCATTTAACTACGCTCTATAGTTTCATTAACTCTAGGGTGGACTTTGCACTTTATTTTTAATTATTAATAACTTTACCGTACATGCGACACTGACGATACAGTACACTGACACTAGGTATTCTTTTGTTTTCCTCTCCAGAGCTTCTCTTTCATCTTACTAATGTTTTAGTGAACAGATATTTTGGGTACGCCATAATAGTACAGATTACTTCAATGTACAGTGATCTTTTTTTTTTCGTAAAACGATATCTTAAATGTTTATAACTGTGGCATCAAATCCTTAGATTGAACTACGATGTTTAAAGAAATCTGTTGTCGAAGTTTACAATAAAATGTATCCTACATGTTAACCCATACATCTTTAAACGTGCATTTTGTATTTACGTGTGATTTTCTTCTGTCATATTTGTGAAAATATCAATTACAACATATTGTGACGTTTCGAAGTCAACTAATTCCTTCTTCAAGAGCGAAACGTAAAAGATAAGTCAGAAAAAGAAGGAACGAGAAAAAGATGAATATAAAGTAAACAATTATGTATGTATATTTGCAAATACAGTGTAGCCAGATATGAAAAAAGGATGGTGATTATTTTATTGTTGATTAGTTATTAATGAATTAAACATGTTTCTTTTTATGGATGCCTTATCTTAAAATAATGGAACTAGAAACACAAATCTATACTACAAAACAGTAACTTATCAACAATAAAATAGTCACCTTTCAATGTTGCTTATCTGGCAACACTATTCGCAAGCGATAACAAACATATATACGTACTTCTCTTTTGTATGCACCCTTTTCTTCTTCCTTCTTTTCCTGACTATCTTTTACACGTGGTTCAAGAAAAAATTACCTGGATTCGAATAGGTTGCATTTCATATTCTCACAAAACCAATAGAAGCGAATTACTCGTAAATACAACTTACCCATTTTGAATTGTGTGATGTCCTTGCGCGAAGATACACCTCTAGTTAATATTTTAATATCGGTTCCGATGATACTGCCTTCAAAGCTTTCTGCTTCAAAGCTCTTTATCTTCACGTTTTCGTAGCTTTAAAAAAAATAAAAATAATTCCCATTCTGATTCTTGATATTAGTGGTGAATCCTATCAGACAGTGGATAACTGTAAAATTTACTCTAAAACTCATGTTGTACTCTGATTACTGATTCTATCACTGCAAGGTACAGCACGTCGCCATTTTTTATTTTATGTTATCTTGTAGATTTAATGAGAAACACTATTTTCACCAGATAATACCAGAACTTTGATAACACAGAATTTTCTATTTTTCTTCATAACGATACTTCGCAACTGTCTCTAAAGAATTAAATGGAAAATAGCAACATCGTGGTCAATTTAGTTCTGATTTAAGACTTTCTTATTAAATTTAGCCCAGGCTTTTACAAAACAGCTTTAAATTTGACTAATAAGTTCAAAGCTAGTATTTCTACGGCAGTACTATAGAATTCCTGCGGAATTAGGGAGACCTCACGATGGTTTCTATTGTACCTTTCCTATGAAAGAACCTATCAACTGCTTTTAAATTTTAATCCTCATTATGAGGTAGACTTTATCTTAAGTAGTAAGCTTAGAATTTTCCGATGGTTTTGGCTCATGGTTTATTATGGAAATTATATCTTGAATTTATCTTGCTATCTGTGCGGCTTCTATCACTGTTTTGTGACAGTGGTTTAAAGTATAATTTTTAGTGGCTGTTTCAAAATTTTCTAATTCTCTTAGTATATCCTTCAAAACGAATTGTAATCTTTCTAATAGATTTAGACCGATCTCTCTGCTGGATGATTCAGACTTTCCTTTATATGTTGTTGAGTTAGTGTTTCGTTCGAACACTTTTAAACCCTTTCTGACAACCTGAGGCAATCTTTGTCGTATAAGAACGTCTACATGACTTCGCGGTTTCGAAGCCGGTCTCAATAGTGTAAATCTATTGCGTAATCTTTCTCGGTAAGATGTGTAAGTTGAATACCATTTCAATTTTACCTAGTTATGTGATTTTTACCCAAGTAATTTTGCATGCTTAGTTTGTTCCTAATCTGTCTTCTTGATGATGGCGTAGAGTCATTAAAATATTGAGCAAAAATACGATTCTTTAGTGGATATGGGATATTTGAAAACAAAAATTTATCTTAAAGGAAAGAAAAGAGAAATTTTCAAAAAATTCTGAAATAATATTCTTGACGAAACCTTTGACTAAAGTAACCGACAACTTCTTTATAAATATTATGCTTCTTAATGATCTGATACAATTCTCCCCGTCTTTTTAACGAGCAGGAAACAAGTTCATTATCTAAATGTTCAAACTTTGGTCGTATTGCAAATTTTGAAAATGGGAAAAATTTATTTCGAAACGTTGTTAAGAGAAAACTGTACCATATTTCACAGAATCCGATTGAGCTTTCTCATGTGCACACGAGAACCAATGGTTGAAACACTACATTAAATCTATCATAGGAGTCGAATGACTGTTAAAGAACTATTCTCCTTTAGCTACACTACTAGAGTTTTTATTTAAACATCCTTGGACTCCTACGACGTTTTAATGTAAAATGTTACCACTTGTAATTTCCATGTACCTGAGGAAACTTGATTGGATAGAGTGAAACTTAGCCTAACTTACTTTTAACAACGTCTCCAGGTGGACTTATCGATCTTTTTCCTATATTTAGACGGTGGTCATATATGGTGTGTACAAAATAGACTTTTTAGTCATATTGCCCAAGAATCCCGAAAGGACGTTAGAAATTTTTAAAAGATCAGAAGGCTTTACCACTTAAAATTGTAGTTAGAATTAACTTATATGGAGATTCAACCGCGCTACGCCGTGGTCTGCAAAGACCACAGATCCGCATTCTCGATTGGAACATAGAGTTTTGTGAAATGTAAACATTTTGTTTATTTTTTTTGGGGGGGGGGAGGGAGGAGAGGAGGATGGCAAGCCGAAGCCGTTAACAACTAATATCACTTATAAACAAAAAAATTATTAAATTTTTACAGAGTTTTCAAACTACGAATTCACTGATTACACAACCATTACTTTGTAAACGAGATAAAATTCGGTTTTGCTATGATGCTTTTTTTTTTACCGTAACGTAATATTTATTTCCAAATTAATGATTCACAAACCATATTTTAGATAAATCTCCGTTACCATATTGTATATAATTTCAAAGAGAAATGAATTGAAATTACGGATTGAAAGAAAAAAAAATTATATTCCTACTGACTTTATATTCTAGATTATATGCAAATAAATAAACATGAAAACTAAAGTTAAATGAACGTCCAATATAATGGAAGAAATAAAATTGAACTGAAAATCTTGAGCCATAAAATCAAAAGTACACAAAATGTATCGGATTACCAACGTTTTGAACACTACTTCTGTGCTTATACAGTTAGTACACATAAGTATCTTTGAAACTATGCACTGTTGCGTTTAGTAATAAAGGGAAATATATCAACACACATCATTGTTGAAATCGAACGTTACGATAGTAACTCAGTGTTATCTCTAAGCAGCAAGTTCTATATAGCATTGTTGTATTTTAATCGTCCAACGAAATCTGCGATACTTTTGTCTAATCTACCAACAAAATTATTAGCTATACATTAAATATTAAATGTGTATACTGTATCAAATTGTACTTATTAAAGTATCTTAAAGTTAACATTGAAGTGGGTTTCTTTTACAAATAAGAAAGTAACGTAATATTTTATTATATTTCTCGTAACTACATACTATATAGTCATATCCTTGCTTCGAATGAAAATACTTGAATTCTGAAAATTAAGATAAGAATATTTTCTATTGCAAATGGTCTAAAAATGTTGAGGGCACGTTATACACACGACAAAAAAAAAATGAAAATATGTTTTGAAATAGAATCTTAGAATATGAACTTCAAAAGAAGAGGAAGGAAACGTTTTGAAATGATATATTGCAAGGAGCAACGGGAACTACAACGATAAAATATGTTCTGTTTGTATTGTGTATATAGGTTAGGTTATATGTGAAAAGTTTTGGTGATATTTCTTGATAAATGTGCTTACGTCTTTCGCATGGCTTGTCTTCTTCAATCTTCTATTTCTTTCTATCCTAGTTTCACTCTTCAAGATACTCTTTGATCACTCGTCGAAAGTAGTATTTGGTTAGGAAGAAATGTATCATAAAGGAACGTAGAATAATATTATATAATATCAGGAACTACTACAGATTGGAGTATACAATAAATAAAATTATGTCATGTACAATTTTCACTAGAGAATTCGTTGCAGATACATAACTATATGGTTAAAATTTCCAATGACGTGAAAAATTATAGTTTTGTTACTTAATTTTTGGACTCACAATTTCACACTTCTCTTTTAATTCAAACATTTTATTGCACCTTGTAATAATTCTTCTACATATTGCTGTTGCAGCTGATAGATTCTTGATATATGTTGTATATTTTTCGTTGACAAATTTGCATGGTTTGTTGTTAATGTGTCAACACATCTTTCCATGCTTAATGTGTCTTCCTTGACTATCATTTTAATTAGCTCTTAACCAATACTATCATTTTCTCTGAACCAATTCTAAAGTTTCTCTCACACTCACAATGAAACAAATAAAAACTTTACAGTAACTGATTAGAAAGGGAACAAAACTGAAAGATTATATTAACGAATCAAACCGATTGTGCTATTCACTGAGAATGAATAGGTTAGTTTTCAACTAGTCTGGCTTTTCGTTTTTGGTAGTTTTATGGGTCGTTTGATCATTTTCGTCTTATCGTTTTTATTTCATTATATTGTCTTAACCAACCTTGAGTTAATGGTAAAGAAAGTTAAATATTTTAACCGAATTTTTAATTTCTTCCACAATAAGGCCTTAAACATTAACAGTGCTTTGGGTGAAAATAAAACTGTCAGATTTATGGAATTAAATATGAACAGTGTTTAAATAATCGCTGGTTCTGTCACGATTTACGTCATAAAAGCAATAACTTATGGACTGGTTACTGACGAAAAGTTAGGACTACTGCCATGACAAAAGAACAACCAACATTTTACTGTTATTTACCAGTGAAAACGAATTAATTCTAAATCGATTTGATTTTTTCTCTTAATAAAACGGACTATGTTATAAATACAGACCACAGAATTCGATTATTTATAATTTTACACCGTATATGAAATGTTTGTATCTGTGTTAATACTAGGAAAAATGGGCTTGATTTCTAAAGAGAAATATTTCCAAATTTCCAAAAAAAAATGTTCAAAAGGCCTACCTGAACATGTTACTGTATAAACAATGACTCGATCTTTCGAGCTTCATCAGGTGACAAAAAAGATAGACGAAAATCTACCATAATTATATGCAAGCAGTGTGAAGATTTTATCACGTGATGAAGCTCGGTAGGATGGGCTGAAATATAGTGCTTTTCACATATGTCTATCCAGGGAACTATTTACATGAGGAATCAAGTTTCCTGAGGAGATCCATATCATCTCATAAAACATCTGATTTAATGTTTATATACAAAGCTTTTGGCGGTTGAGGCCAAGGAGGACACTCATGAGAAACATGATCTTCCTGGGTGCAATTAAAACAACAAGTATGTCTACACACCCAAATATCTTCAAATCCATTTAACTTAAGAACACGAAACTTTCTAGTTATGATAAAGACAGTACAGGCTATCCGTAACCTCTCACTACAATGTCAAAAGTCATGCAGTGTTGCCAAATCACATAAATTAGATTTAAACAATTTGTCTTAACTTACATCTCCCAAAATTATGAAACAGAGCTTGATGTAAGGGATAGCGTATCTTTGACTGTTAGTATTAATTCTAGATGTATATAATTCTGACGTAGCGCGTTATATTAATCTATATACAGAGTGTTTCCGAAATTATAGTGCAGACTTCGGGAGGTGATTATTTACTTAAAACAGGAAAAAAGTTATTTTGAAAAAAAAATCAAAATTATGCGGAGTTTCGTAGCTACAGGCGCTTTGTCGGCTTAGTAAATCACACTCGAAGTAGTACTCGATGCATCTAGTTAAGCAATGTTTATGATTGAGGGTGTGGTTCATAAACAGGTTTCACAAGATAATAATTTTATCGTAAAGGAATGATATGGATTAGTAGGGCAAACATAGAAATCCCTTCTGGGTTTCATTCCCTAATCATAAACAAAACAAAATAAAAAGTATTGGGTACTACTTAGAGTGTGATACGCAAGACCACCGCTTATGCCACTACTTGTCGGATATGACCTCATACAAAATGGCTCCCGAACAGTTGGACGTATCCCCATCACACTTGGCGTGAACATTATTCGACACGATAGAAAAAATATGTGCATGTACCCACTATCTAACGGTCCCGGTTGTCAGTGTTGCCAACCTGTTTTAAAATAACCTCTCCGACCAAATTTTTAATAGAACCTTCACTTGATAACAGAAAGACCTACGTCGTGTCTGCATCGAACATAGAAATTATGTCTACACATGTCATGGGATACAGAGCGAATGTATTTGAACCCTGACCAAAGGATTGGTATATCAGCTAGTCCGAAATATGTATAAACCTGACGGGAAAATTTTACATGAATTGTTCAAATGAATTTGAAGATATTTGGGGACATCATCTGCACACCTGAAGCTCCCAAATATTTTCCTTATTGTCCTTATCCGCTAAAAAAATGTGCATATAAACATTAAATAAGTTGGTTTATCACATAAAATGGGTCTTGTTGGGCAACTTCATTGTCTATTTCAGACAGAACTTTAATAAGTAGGCTTTCTTTGTACGTTCTTTTTGGAAATTTTGGTTGTTGTTTTTAGAAAATAACTATCTCACAGTGTTTCCAAAACGGTATATGCTGGTTTTTGGCCTTAAAATATATATATATATATAAACTTTTCCAAAACGGCATATGTCGTGATTGGCACTTACTCTATCTCATATGTTAACTAATGTTCACTTTATTCTATCTCTTTCCAGCACATGAAAGCGTTCGACGCACATGCACTACTAAGCTTCAAATCAACCTGTTCATGGTAGATCACGTTTGCATGATGGAAAGTAGCGGCACGGGTCACATGTGTTTCTGTGAGGAGGACAGGTGCAACAGCGCGCCACCGCCTCTCGATCATGCATCTGTTTTAATCTTGTGTGCCTTGTTGAATTTTTTCTGCATGATTTACAGATAGATAAAAGCAATTTTTGAGTGCAAGCACCAAAAAAAAAATATATATAATATAATAAAGACTTTTTTGCTGCTCATGCATTTATTATATAAAACTATATATATATTTACAAAAATATATATATATAATAAATCACGCTTGGGGCAAGTTATACATTACTAAATATATATATATATCTAAAAAAAAAGCTTTACTCATTTTTTTTTTCTTTTTTGGTCAGATTTTCCACGCACTTCAGTGCATATTTTTTTAAAAACACTTTTTGGTCCAGTGTAAAACGCATATGCCTTAAGACCAAATGCATTCCAATACTTAAAGATTAAAGAGGGGAATTAACAAAAAAAACATGCTATTGAAAAATAATATATATTATCTTTTCTTGCAACATGTTTTTATATTTCACTGATGACTTCTTTTTTGCACTTTTTACGCAGCTTGGAAAGCATTATATATATATATTCATATATATATATATATAATATTAATTTTTTATATAAAATATATGCAAGTTGCTATCATAATCTTTCTTTTTCATTATGAACAATATTTAACCACAAAAGCATGAATGCTATGTTTTTGATATCTGTATATATATAAGCACCTTCCAACAATATTATGAGCTTTAAACCTATATATATATATATAATCATTAAGTAATTTCTTTCTTTTCTTTTTTTCTAAAAAAAATATTATAGAACTGTATTGTTTAGAAATACAGATTGAAATAAGGTTTTTAACAATCTGCATTTTGATGTTGATAAAAGCAATGCTTACTCCAATATGCTTGTTTTTTCTTATCTGTTATCAATATTTTTGTTAGTTTTCACAGCTAAATTTCAATCCTTAATGCTTCCGGACTAATTCTTTTCTATTTTTTTTTACAAGAAGTATATATTTTGAGAGAACAAATTTCTCTCTCAAAAAAAAATTCTATTCATTGAACATAAATGTCCAAACCAAATAAGATATAAAAACAGTTGATTTAATTTTTCTTTATGATTGATTGATATGCAGTTAACCTTTATTTGTTACGATATTAATGTTGTTTTTTTTCATTATGACAGTAAGGCAAGTATATTTTTTTTGCATAGCTTTAATTAATATTACCTTTTTTTCTTTAATTAAAACTATTTCTGATAATGAGCTGATTTGATGCATTTGTATTGACTTGTGGCACGCATGCATATTTGATACTGTTCTTTACAAACTAGTAAAAACAAAATGGCGGTGTCCTTTCTCTGCCTTTATGAGACAAGGAGCCACTTGCCTTTCCCGTATTGCCTCTTCTTTCAAACAAGAATATTTACACGGGATGAGGAGAGAAAGGGAGTGCCATGTGACCCGGGGTCTATACTTTTCGCAATGCATTCGTCACCTACCTAGCTTTTTTTTTAAAATAAGAAAAAGACACCAAAACTTTGAACATGACTCTACTACTACTACTACTACTACTAATGTTCCTTCTTCTAATACTATTATTATTGCTGCTAGTTACTGCTACCTTCTATTGTGAACGCTGATATTGATCATGGCACGCGCTTTTTTTTTAGCTACACAGTGCAAAGATGTGGTGGACAAACCGACTGAGCGAAAGAAAATATAATTTTACAGAAATGTGTGTATATTTTGTGTTTACAGATACTGAAATAGCTGCTAAGTTTTTCTCCTACATTTTTGCTTTTAATATAAAAATATTATACTTAAAGTTTTGGTGTATACTGATTTCATTCTCTTCTACAAATTTTGATACTTTTACGTTGGTAGAAGAAAGCCAAATACTTGAAAAGGAAGTAATGAAATGTAACAACCTAACCTAATTAATGCAACCAAATACAAGATTGTTTATGTACCTATGTTTAAAAGAAGTACAAGGGTGATTCTGTTTCACGAAATGTTGTATAGTTAAATCATCAGAATTTTAAGGTAATTTACAAATTGAAAAAATTATAGTACTTATATGTTTGTAAGACAGTGTCTGTGTGACATTTTGTTTTATGAGTATGTTACAGGTGACTCATGAAGCATTTTCGGTGGGCCATTTTCTTTTTTCAATAACAATATGTTAATACAATAAAAATATATATATCAGGATTGGTTTATGGTAGGGTTTCTCAACCTGGGGGTCGCGAGCGAAGGTGAAAAAAATATATTTAACTAGGGTTTTGTAGGTTAAAATTAATACATTTCAAAGAAAGTATTTTATTTTGCTTGTTTTTGATAATGTAGTTTGTTGAATAGTTTTGGATAATATAATTAGGATATTTATTATAAATACACGAAATAAATTGTTATGTTTTGAAATGAAAAGCAAATATTACACAAAATAAAATAATTGGCTAGAAGGCATAGTGAAAGGGGTTCGCGGGATAAAAAAAAGGTTGAGAAACGCTGGTTTATGGTATGGCGACTCATATTTTCATTTATTTATTTTTTTCATCATAATTTATTAACATGCAGATGGGGGACATTTGGTACGGTTGTCTACTTTCGGATGTGGGCCATGATTCATTAAGACCCACCCCTGACATTGCTCCTATTGTAAGACCAAACAACATTAAGATATATTTTTTGTTGTGATATTGTGAGTTCAAATTTAATTGCTTTCTTTGAGTGTTTGTTGTTTACAGGAACGAAAAAGAAAAAAAATATATATCAGAAAATGGTAACTTGCTTACTAAACAATGAAATCTTTACATATTTTCCCACCTTGATTAGAAAAAAAAAATTAAAATATTGACATAATTAAATCAAGTTGAAGGTTAGGTCACAACAGTACCGGCATATGAAAGTTTTTTTCATTTTACTTGATATGATATTTGACAAACTTACAACAGAAATACCATCAACATTTTAGAGGTATAAATACAAAATTGGTTCTAATTTCCTTCCTGTGTCTTATGGAAGAATCATTTCTTAAAAAAGTGTGTAGAATGTCTAGTTCTAACTCTGTTTCAACCAATACTTATTTTCACTATAATGGGTATAAATATTACTATATATACATACAGTAATGAGGCTGAATATCAATAGATCTAGGTGAATGATATGATTTAAAACGTGAAGAGATATAACACAACGATTAAGGGGTTTAGTTAGGGTAAGAAAATAAGCCACATTTCTATAGAATGTGGGATTTTTTACGTTTTAAGAGTTGCCTGTCACCTATTCTCAAAAGTTACAGCTATGGCTTATAACATTTGGCCTGTAGATCATAATTTCTACACACACAAATGAGATACGAAGTCAAATTAATACTTATTTGTGGCTTATCATCTTTACTAATACTAGAATAGGATCAAAATCATAATTTCTAAAGATTTAAGAAAAAAAAAACTAAATAATTTCAAAAAATAACATTGAAGACTGCATTAACAGTACATCTAAAAGAAACAAAAAAAAATTGTTCTTTTAAAAAGTTCAGAAGTTTTGAAAACAAACAAACAAAGCTTGCAACTTGCATTAGTCCACTTTTATTTCCGTTCTTTCTACTAATATGTACCTATATAAATATAACATGTGCATGGCATGTTATATGTATATTTTACATAATGTAAGTTGCTTGCAGTTATTTCTGTTCTGAAAGAGAAATCAAACAAACAAAAAAAAAGGACGAAATTTAAACATGTTTCGGTGACGTTCAACTTGACTTCGTACGAAAATAGAAAGTAAAAAAAAAAAAATCTCCACTGTCAAATTGACAACAGACTGATTTCTAAGCTTGTTTTTAGATTGAAATATTGTTATTAATAAAATAGTTAACTCCCTTTTTATCAGGAAGTATATAGTTAGTTTAGCTAATGATTTCATTCAAGGGTGGGGGTTCAGTGCAATAGTGGTCCCAACTAACTTTTCAGAGAAGCTTAGAAAACGAAAGGAATACAATAGATGATACCGCCATGAGGAAAATACGGCGGGCCTCCGGTGGCCCGCCACCATGGGTGGTGGGCCACCGGCGGCCCGACGAGTGTTTGCTCATAGGGTAACTCCTAGATTTCAGAGCTAATTTCGAACAAAAATGATTCGGGAAAAAGATTAAATTATTATTTTTTTGTTATCTTTTACTTTGTATTCTCAGTATTTCTGAAAAGTGAATTAAGTCACTGTTGTACTCGACTTTTCAAGTTCACATGTTCTATGTATATATATTTATATAAAACAACTTATGATTGGCATCGTTCTATTTAAACGCGACCAATCATTTTCTTTGTTTCAGTGCAATGATATACACACTTGTATGTAATTAATATTACCTAGAAAGCATATCCTTTCGAACAATAATATTGTTTTTATGTCAAGAAGCAAATCTTTTTCCAAGGTGATAGTTTTCCAAAATTTATTATATTAGCTATAATGTAGTAGATGCTTATTAGATAAGCTTAAAATAATATTTTTACGATCAGCAAGAGGAACATGTCATTTACTTCCAGGAATATTATGGTTTCATAAATATTTTAAAACAAATTCTTTTGATATTATGTAATACGTATACAACTCGACTATCAGAAAAAAAAATGAAAATCATTGCAGTATAAACTGCATGTCCAGTTTTTTAAGTAATCTTGTATCCATTATATCGTTATTGTCCAACTTTGTTCATATATTCTCTGAAAATACAACATGAAAACAATTTGCTTACAGGAGTAAGTAAAAAAAATTTCGAATCAATGTATCCACGCTTCCATTAATGTAAAATGTTTATAATTTTTTTATTGTGTTTATCAGTTTCCACCCGAGCAAGCTTTACAAACAATAATGATTCAATGAAAAGTACTGATTGCTTTGGTTCCGGTCCAAAATATAGGATTTTTGTTTACTATAACGAGAGAAATATGTGTATACTTTTAATATACAGATATTTCTTTTAAAATTTAACCACATTTCATAAGGTATTTCATAGATATCGTAAACTATAGAACATACACTTCAATTCCCTTTGAAGCATGAAATAACTACGAGACAGACTGGTCGATGTCACCAAACTTCCGTTGGGTTGTCATGTCGTTAATCAAAATGAAGTGAGTTTTATAACTGTCGTGATTTCTTCTTTTTTAAAGAACCAAATACATTTTTTTTTTCATTGTATTTAAATAATAGAGTAACTAATGAGTAAAATAAAAGAGTCTCAAAGTTGTATTGCTAATTATGGGAGGTGATCAAGTGCTTAAAATTTGTCCTGCATGATTTTTATTCCCGTTCGAAGAGTAAAAAAAGCTAGATTAGTTATAATATTTCGGTTTTAACACAAAGCAAAGAAACTTAGCTTTCTTCCCTGTTAAAACAACATCGAACATTTTGACTTAAATATGTTATAATATAATATAGTCAGAAAAGAATAATACATAATATCTTTCACTAGTATCATTTGTATAAAGATCACCGTAGTGATATTTCCATAACTCATACAATCATCTTCGACATATTAAACACTGAACAATAGGTAACTTACCGTCTTATTTACTTATCGATCTAAACTAGACAAAATTTTGTCTAATTTTTTTTTTATGACTTACGCAATCATTTTGCCTTCTGTTATATACTAAAATATATTCAACGTTCAATTTCAAATACTTACTACTATTAAATATTAATACTATACAACCATAGAAATCACACATTTGGTTCCATTCCCACAAAGTTCGTCTAGCACAAAATAAAAGATTAAAACAAAAAAAAAACGCATGCTACTATAAAATTAGTTAGAAACCAATAGACTTTAGGAAAGTAGGATTTTTTAAAAAATCAAAATTCTTGTAAAGTAAATACACTTGACTAAAATATTATCAGGCTAATTAAAAGTACCGAATCAGGCGGTAGAGTTCGTTCACGATATTTGAATAGACAAGAGCATGGTAACGGTGGGGAGTAAGAAAGCGAAATGGAACAGCGTTCAGTGGTTCTGTTACAGGTTGTAAACTAATTACTTTCCCTTACGGACGTTTGGCGTACCATTTCATAGCGCCTCTAATGCCCGTGTATGTGAATTGCGTTCGTTTAAAACCAGATACACCAATGTTTTTCAGCTAACTATATATTTGCTTCGTTATTTCCAAAAATCAGGCTTATCAAAGAAATAAGTGCTGACATTTAATAAATAACCCAGTGCAAAAGATATGAAATGCTTAAATATCAAATACACCATAGCTCAGAACAAAACGAAATTTCAATTGAGTAACACAGTTCTTCCATCCATCCACCTAAGTTATTTCAAATGAACACATGCTCAAATGTCTTTATTATATAAGGTACTCACAAAACTCGAAACAACTTACATAGTACTTACTATTTATTATTCAAAGCAAGATATTTACGAAACTATCATTACATGAGCTCTTACTAGGCTTAACGTTGTAGATCACCCCCGCCATCTTGTATGACCTTTCCATTCCTTTGCCTGGGTTTCGTTTTACTCGTCTTATGTCTCTCAGAAGTACCGCTTTCACGAAATTTGCCTTGGTGGTTATTTTAACTCGTGTAGAGTTTTCGTTTGTGAAGTTTCTTCAAATCTATGAGTATAATGTCAACGGGAAATTACACTGTTCGTGTGTAAAAATATTGCATTTCTATAAAACAACATGCGCCAAAGAAACACTAGGCGAAAACGGAAGTTAAAAGTTACGCTCCTGAGACAAAAAAAAGGCAAGTCAAATAATTCAAATGGACATAAATTGCAAAGTCATACCAAGATGACGGGGGTGATTTACACCGTTAAGAGCGTCGATCAGAAACTGAAAATATCTTTGAAGAATGAACACAATGTTATTTAAATATATATATATATATATATATATATATATATATATATATATATATATATAGTACACTATGTATACATTAAAGTGTATTCTACCGCCTTAAAACAAGTTATAGTCATGTATAAAATAAAGAGAGAAAAACAAAACTAATTCAAAGTAAATATTCAGACCCAATGAGTATGATTTATCCTACATAGATTAATTTTACACCGAATTCCTGTTACTTTGCGGTATTACATACGAAGCAAACGCAAGAAAACTTACGGATATTTTATGAATAAAAATATTATGTCTTCAATAACAACAACAACAACAAAAAAGTCAACATTGTAAATAATTAATTCAACTTTCTTGAATGGCTGTTTGGGAATCAGCCCAAGTAATCCTGCAACTTTGTATCAGGGATTTTTGCCGTATTACAACTTCTAAAAGTCCAAGAAAAAAACCAAACGTGGCTTGTCATTATTTCTAACATCTTATTCTGTCCTTCTGTGTATCGTGTAATAAAAAAAAAAAAAGTCCACTAAGAAGACTGCTACTGTATCACATCGCTTTATTATTAATTTCAAAAAATATAATTATTTGTTAAACCATCCTTTCAGTAATACCATAGACCTCATAATGGATAGACTTAGCATGCTTCCCCATTATCTGGCTGCGCTAAAACTAATGGACTTTTGTTCAGAGCACGTGATTTTGAATCCATCCGCTAGGTAGCTCTACCATAGATGTCATATTCTACTATGAGGTCTATGGCAGAGCTACCTAGCGGATGGATTCAAAATCACGTGATCCGCTAGGTAGCTCTGCCATAGATCATATTCTACTATGAGGTCTATGGCAGAGCTACCTAGCGGATGGATTCAAAATCACGTGCTCTGAACAAAAAATCCATTAGTTTTAGCGCAGCCAGAAATGGGGAAGCGTGCTAAGTCTTTCTATTATGAGGTCTATGGTAATACGAATATTTAAAAATGTATTAATAATTTCTTTCTATGCATAAGCTCTGTATGCCTCCTTAGAAATAAATATATACAGATTAAACTTGATACTGGTTTTATGAGGTTTAGTTAGACACCTAACGATATGTACCTATTTAGATATATTAAGGTTTAAATTCGTTCTATACATTTAAATGTTACGGAAATTTTTCACAACACTAATCGACTAATTTCTTTACAATAATTTTATAGTCTCCGTGTAATAGCTTTTGCAGATCAGAAAGGGTGATTTACTCACTTTTATGGAACGATTTCGAAGTAGGTTATGTTGGGGGAAAAAATAGTTTCTCGCTATTCCCATGCATAGAGTTTTATGTTACAAACTATTGTCGTTATTCTGAAATTCCAAAGAAAATAATTTGAAATTTTGATTCCCTTATGTCCACAGGGTTGACACATCAATTTCAATTGTTATAAATCTTTCTCAGGATATTCCGTTCTACGTGTTAACTTGAAAGAAATAAAAAAAAAACATTGTACGCTTTCATCAAGGTTAGGTTGATTCTTTCTCATCGAAAGGTTTGACACATGAATTTAAAAACTTTTCCTAAACTTTCTTTTGCCCAGGATGTTTGTTGTACGTGCAACTTGCAAGAAAACATGTAAAACGTTATTTCCAAATAAAAATGAGATGTGTAATTCAAATGTAATTAGAATTAAGATTTAAAAGAAAGAAAATGTAATTCCCGTGCTATTATTATTCTGGGTTTAAGGAACAAGAACTTCATTTTATTTTCTTATTGGTGCTACCGTGATATTGATATGATAATCACAAGAAAGAAGCTGATTATTAGCCGAAATATCTATGGAATAATGTTCTTCCCTCTGCGACGGTGAATGATCAGTGATTTTCTGTGAGTTTATTTTTAAAAAAAATATATACATATATGCAGTGTTTTAATGTAATAGTCGAACTGAAATTACCGGGCTATGGTGTATTCATTTTCTTTTAAGTTTATTTCTGGTAAACACACATGCAACAGATATTAACCAAGCGTGTATGCACATTAAGAGCTTCTTAATACATAAAATAATATAGTTTTCTTTTTTTTTTTTAAATAAAATAATACATTAAACTGACCAATATCCACATTTATGCATGCGTTTATGTATATGCATATGTACATAAGAATTAACAATAAGATTAGTAAAAAACAACATGTAAATATTTTGTATACAAGCTTCTTGTAATGAAAGCTTATCGAATGACAAATACAATTTTATAATAATTAAAAGGTGGAAATGTTTGAGCGTTCTAAAAGCCAAAATTAGGAGTTCACAGAAAAGCTAGAGGGAGACCTACCTGTTCCAGGCATACATATAAACTCTTTGCCTAAGGGCCATCAATAATATTCAAATTCTAACTCGCTTTCTGTTTTCATGAATAAAAACCATTTTCAAAGCTTTTTTTTTTCACTTAAAACGATCGTATACTATGGTCCATGGTGTTCGAAACACGAATTTGTAAAAAAAAAAAAAAGTACTTTTGACCCTCACAAAAAAAATGGCGCCCCGAACAGTTGACATTTCTATCTTTTAATTAAAACTTACTTTAAGAACATTTATTTGCTTTGGCTGTGAGTCTTTAGATTGTGTGGAGTGTATGGTACAATTATATCATTTAAAAATAAATATAAGTTATGTTTGTAATAAATTTTCTTATATAAATATTTAAAGAAAAACAAGTACTGTACATAGATATAATGCGCTAAATATAAATATAAATAAAACGTGTAAGTGACAAAATGTCCCTTGCACTTTTTAAAACAAAACAAAATGACCACTGTTCTTTGTTTACTGGTATATAAGAATGTACAGAGTGTCTCTTTAATACTATTGTGATTGTACAGAATGTCCAAAAAAAAAGTATTCAAAATGAATTGTTTTGTTATTGTTGTGGTATATGTGTTTTAAGAAGAAAAAAAATATACGTATGTAAATGCCGGTTTTAAATAAAAAAAACATTTAACAAGAATAAAACATCAGTTTATACGAGACAAAAAAAAACGAAAACAGCTAATACTTTATCTTGTGAGAATCATGCCAGACTTTTTCTTCTATTTAGAAACTAAGGAATAGATCATCACACTATTGTATGCTACAAATGCAAATCCGTACCAATTCTTTCTACTTGGAATTACCAAGCTGATATACTGATACTGATTGAATAATTATGTGCTTACTTTTTCAATAAAATATTTACATTATTGCCATTGTAGCTTTTTCTTGAGACTTTGACCCTCCCTAGCCCTCGCCTCACTAAGCACCTAGCTAGATTTACATGCACTTTTGTATTCAGAAGTTTGAAATAATGTACAGCATAATATTATCGCTAAATATTGTCCCAATAACCTGTCAAAAGTAGAAGCTAGTTAGTTGTACATAAAATAACAATATGTAACGAAAACAGTATTTGCTTTCAAGAATTCTTAACACACAATCAGGTTGGACACTAAACTTACAGGTTAGGTTAGATTTGGTTGCCACACCTACAGGTTAGGTTAAGTAGATTTGCTTGCAGTATAACAGGATGAAATTCTAAACCAAACCATGAACCGCTCATGACAACATATTTCACGTTACATTTCATCTTTCCTTCTACCAAGAAACCCTGTTCTGTAATGAGAAAGAATGCTATCATATGGCTATAATTCGAATATGGAACAAGTAGCCAACCTAATCTGATCTGCTCGTAGATCATGTAGTTGTCCAATCGTACTAACAGTACGATAAAATTACCAAAACTCCCTGTGACTTCACATTGTGTAACATCCATCATCCATCTATTATATATAATCCAGGTTCCTCTTTCAGTAGTTATATTCTATAAATCGTTCATCACATCAATAATACTAAAATTAACTATACAACAATTATTTCTATTGCATTATATCTTAAACACTTCGCACTATTTAAAGCAATACAATAAACAACTACTTAAAAACGCAGAGAAACAATAAAAACACATACTTCATATTACTGGACTCATATATAAGTTAATTCAATTTCCCCAGTGCCAACAATAACGAACTGTATTTGTATCTATTTTACGTACCTCGTCCTCTTTTCTTTTCTTTTTTCTATAATTTACCTTTAAAACAGTTGACGAATGACCTACGAAAGCTTGGTACAAATTACGAAGAATAAAAATCTGTTTTACATGTTCGCATTGTTAGTATTTACAGTTGTTTCTTGAGATTTCTTTTCCTATTTCTGTTTCACTTCCACTTTTTGTTTGTAAAAAGAGTCATTTTTCAGCATTATTCTCCCAATTTCTTAATTTTTGTACTCACGTTTCTTAATTTTGTATCTATCGTTGGCAGATTAAATTATATATATATATATATATCGTATCTCGAAACGTCGTTAAATACAATCTGCACTTTATTTCACTACATCGAATTGAGCTTTCTCAGGAAGAAACAAGTTTCACTGGACTTTCGACTACATTAGAACTATCATACGTAGGAGTAAATGGACGGGTTTTAAAGAGAATTAGTTCCCTTTTTAAAAGTCCTTTGACTCCTTTTACTGTAGTTTTAATGCAATGTGAGGTTTACCCATTACTATTTACGTACATTTGAGAAAGTTCGATTACATCAAGTGAAATATAGTATAGTTTGCTTTCAACTACATGTACTGATAGAACTTTTGCATTATTTTTTACAAATTTAGAAGATTGTATAATGGATTTAATTCAGGAACCTTACTAATTTTTGAGCACCAGTCGATCTGAAACTCTTCAATATCTGCTCGTATCCAGACGTACTTCCTGCTTTTGCTATAGTTAAGCCATGAGTATTCACAGTTTTTCAGTCTTACACAGAAAAGGTTCCTTGCTTCCCCCAAATAGTTTATACTTCCCTGTCTTACTTCTAGACTCTTTTAGGACCTATTCTTATTCTTGTTATAAGTCCTTCTGTTCTTGTTTTGTCTGGCTGTAGCGTAGGCTCTTAGTAGAATAACCAAATCGAATGGAAAAGTAATCGAATGGACCAATCAAAAGTTCTAAAATGCTAAAGAGTAGGTTTTCCTAATTCCCGATTTTACTTACAAATTCAAAGCTTGTTCACTTTACTGTTTTCCTATTATGGTACTGCAACCACAATTTTTTTTTCTGATTAAATTATCTCATATATTTCTTTTACTGCTCCAGTCATCCATTTCGTTTCTCTAAATTATCTCATAAATATTTTTCTACATTTCCTTCACCCATCTGGTCTCTAAATTATCTCATATATATGAATATTGAAAAGTATGTGACTGGATCGGGGATCGAATCTAGGACCTTTGGGTTACCGTCCCAATGCGCTAACCATTGCTCCACCCAGTCGACCCGCTTCCAAAACACACACCTTCCACTTTTGACGCTGATGTTCTCTCTCGAAACCACATGGTCAGTATCACAGCTCGAGAGAGAACATCGACACATCAAGAGTGGAAAGTGTGCGGTTGGGAAGCGGGTCGACTGGGTGGCGCAGTGGTTAGCGCATTAAGATCGTTACCCAAAGGTCCAGGGTTTGATCCCCGGTCTAGTCACATACTTTTCAATCTTCAATATTAATAGCATCTGCACCTTAAAAGTCTTCGTGTATAAAAGTCGGAAGTTGTCTCCATTTCAACTTTGGTATTTCATATACGTACACCTTATCTCTTCTGCTTCAATAGACTATTTGCTTGGTAATGAAATTATCACTTTTAGACTACTTTACAACAGACGAACTATCTTTCGCTTTCATCGAAATTCTATCTGTTCTGCTGACCCTCTAAACAGTACAAAATTTTTCTCTTCTGACAAAATCTTCAATTTCTTTATATGTTTCTTGCGCACTTGTTTTGTGCTGCTGAAAATACATTTACGGTAAAAATTACAAGTTGCCAAGTAATTGCTAGAAAAATAGCAAGGTTTACTGTACCGTTAAGTAGTTGTAAGATACAAGGTAATAGAGTAAACACAACTTAAGAAGTTAAAAAAAAAAAGATCACACAAGGAACTCGGAAAATATTTCCTGGGTGATTAAATAATTGTTGTAATTTGCGACAACGCTGACTAAATTCATTGTTACCAATTTTATACCTTAAACTGTATCTTGCAAAGTCTGCTAAATGATAAATTATACTATGAAACTCTGCTAGTTTCATGACATCTGTTACTGTAAAAATTCAAGACATTTCAAAAATATGAAATTGCAAAGTTTGTAGAGAAAAAAATGTCTGGAAACATGAGAATCTAAGTGTACTATTTGGAAGGCTAAACTTACATATGAAAAATAATTACCTAACTGTTCATAAGCAGAATAATTAGGGAAGAAAGTAAGGGATCCAAGCGTGATAATGATTATGAGGTAATTAATTCTTAAGGAAGAATGTTTTGATTGAGAATGAAAAGACATTTCTAAATATGGTTCTTCTGGATCGAAAACTTAAAAAAAGTTAATAACATATTGCAAGATTTTCTCAGCTACATGTTGCGAGCATAATAAATAATTCTACGATATAAACATTAATTAATTCTCTATTATTTCTATGATCTTGCGTGTGTAGTGAGCTTCTTAAGGTGGAAAACTGATTTGTTAGCTGCTGCTAAGATATAAGCCACAATGGAACAGCATATACCAACATTTTTAAGTATGAGTGTCTATATCAAACATATTTTGAAGAATATTATTCGAGCATTCATTTAATTACAGAAAGTTGGGTGTAGTTTGCTATTCAATCTCGAAAAACGAAGCTCGCTTGTCAATTGTTCTACTACGGTTACATAAATATTTTGATAGCAAGTTAACACACTCAGTTTAAATATAGAACTCAAGTAACAATACTGGTTTTCCTTACAAAATGGTTCTCAACCTTTCTGGTTTAACGGTACATCTAATTGTATTCAACTTATTGTAGTGCCCTTTTTTCAACCTCACCATTTTCTATCCTCGGCAAATTTATTGACATCGCAACCATCTTAACTTCTATTATTTGCCAATAAATTATATTTAGTAGAACAAAATAGCCATCGAGCAGCCGTAGCTCAGTTGGTAGAGTGTTGATTTAGCATCCGAAAAGTTCTGGGAATGATCCCCGCGACCGCTCATCCTGACTGAGGCTTTTTCAGTCATACCAGGCTAATACCGGGATTGTAACTACAAAATGGACCCTGGTAGTCTATCTTTCTACATCCTGTCCCTCATCTTATCCGGGTCTAGGCCCGGGATGCCTAAAAGACAAAATGATTCAAATGGTGTATTGACCTTGACATTTTCCTTTCATTATGTAGAGCAGTGGTTTCCAACTACAGAAGGCTCAAGGACTACAATTATGTCCAGGAGTTAAGTGGTGAACCGCACCTAAATCAGCTAGTTAAATGGAACACTTCAGCTCTCCACAATTATTTGTAATGAAGTAATCTCTTTCCCACCGCTTTTTGATAGAATCTATTTTTCCCTTGATTATACCAAGGTTGCCAAATACATGGTTCCGCTCATTTTGTAATGGCTGCCAATCAAAACTACAATAAATAATTTTAACCTTAACTAATATAAAAACGAAATAGAAGAATGTCGTCCTCAGGTAAAGCATGGGCGATATAAATTAGCAATTTATTTCGTCCTCGTGAATTTAAAGATTTAATAACACGTACACTGAAGGGAAAATACTTTAAAGGAGACAGATCTGGCTATGTAGTGAATGTTATTATTTTCTCTATTTTGTTTTTTAAAGTTCAATTTGTTTTTCAACAACCCTTGTACATATTTTCCTCCCTCATGACACAAACTTCGGATAATTTTTTATTTGTTTGCCAGTACTTGTAGGATGTCCAAGATTGCTTTTAAAATTCTTCTGTGACAACTATTTTACCTTTCAGGATTGTAAGCAAAAGTTAATCTCTCCTGGAACTACCAATAATGAATACATTTTGTTCCGTTCAAATAAATTCCCTGAAGCGTTGGGAAGTTAATATGAAAAAAATACGTCGCTCGTTTACTCTTTAGATCTTAACCACAGTAACTCTTTAGTGATTAGAACTCAAAGTAACTCAGTTGTGTGCCTAACTCCAATAATGACTTTGTGTAAGTTTGTAAACTGTTAAACTGATCAGAAATGATCAAAAGAAACAATTATTTAGTTCGGTTAATAAGTCAATTTACTTTTGAAACCGACCTTGTGAGCCATATACGGCCCGCCCGCGGGCTGTCAGTTGGAAACCCCTGGTCTAGAGTAATATTTTGCTGAAACATCATTTCATTTATCACACAACTATTTAAACAGGTTTATACTGTATAAGTTACCATTTTACCAGCCTTTGTGAGTTGAAACTTATTTTGGCTTCATACATGTAACATCGTGCTCGTTACTCCACCTCAAGAAGTTCAATACGTGAATAGAAGCATAGACCTTAACATCGATGACTTAGCACGCTTCCCCATTTCTGTCTGCGCTAAAACTAGTGGGTTTTTGTTCAGAGCACTTGATTTTGAATTCATCCGCTAGGTAGCTCTGGCATAGACCTCATAATAGAATATGACGTCTATCCCAGAGCTACCTAGCGGATGAATTCAAAATCAAGTGCTCTGAACAAAAACCCACTAGTTTTAGCGCAGACAGAAATGGGGAAGCGTGCTAAGTCTATTGATGTTGAGGTCTATGATAGAAGTATGTTTTATTAACTATTCAAACTGTTACGTAAGACTTAATCTAAAGGAGATAGAATACAGATCCGTATTTAGGTTAAGCATGGTGAAACTAACATATTCGTACCTAACCTAATCTAAGCTAACTGAACAAATAATAATAAAAGTTAAAAAATGAGTTCTGGAATATCTTCATAGTTATAGGGTGAGGGCACCTGACCACTGGTAGACCATTTTCATATAAACACCTTTAAAACAAGACCTATGCGGCATAAAATTATGTATAAAAATTATCTCCGGTTTTTGGATAGTTTTTTAACTTGATATTTAAGTCATATTGAAAGTCGTGAAGTCTATCGAAAGTAATATTTTATATCATGTAACGATACAAAGTATCTGGCTCCCCTGGTTAACTTGTTATCAGAGTGTTACGAACAGAGTCCTAAATCATAGGGCAAAACGCTGTCGTTTTTTTAAAATAATTTTAAGACAATTTATTTTATTAGCTTTTCCAATGTTCTGGTATGATTTTATACCATAAAATACGCAATTGTCTTATCTACTAAGAATGTTATTGTGGCCGACTTTAGGTTTATAAAGTTCACGATTCTTCTTGTTGTCAGCCAGGGTGACCGATAAGTGGTGTCTAATCTTGTTGTAATGTTAATTTTTTGTTTATTTTTGATCCTACTTTTTTACAGCACATTATGGTTTAGATCTATTTTAATCTCCAATGGATAGATAGAATTATTATTACTCTATTTTATACGAATGTAAAACACTTTATTTTTAATAGGTCTAAAAGATAATAATATTTCTGAATGCAAAACTATTTATTTTTATAGATAATTCTCTTCCTTTTGACACGCGGTCGACAACTCATCAATAGCGTTTTTTTTTGTTTGTTTTCTTTTTCATTTAAAAAAAATCTTAATATCATATCTTGTATGCATATAACAATATGATTATTAGCATTATATTTTAATATTTTCATATGTTCCATTCTGAAATACTTTTTAACATAAAAGTGACTTTTTAAAATTTTTTCATCACAAAAAAAAAGGAATTAATGTTTTGACTCAAGATTGTCAGTTCATTTTTTATTTTTGTATTTGGAAGGAATTATACTTTTATTAGCCTTCATATAGGTACCAAACTATATGAAATAAATTACAATTTAATTTTTTAAGTACAATGACGAAACAAAAAGAAAAAAAGAAAGGAACTACAGGTATAATATTTTAAAATAATTTTAATATTTTACATGCTCTTGTTTTCTGAATTAATTTATTATGATTTGAGCAAATGAAGACCAAATTTGGATAAGGGTGTATCGAGCTTTTCTTCATTTTTCAGGATAGTGAAAACTACACCTGGGCACTACAACACCTGGACACATACTGACAGGTTCATGCTTACAGAAAATACATTTATCTAATTTTCCGCATTTTTTTTTTTTAGATACGCCGTTATCCAAATTAAATCTCAAACATTATTTGCTTTTTATTTCATCTAATGAAAAAGGACGTGTTACTTTTAAAGATAATTCTAAGAGAATTACGGACATATTATTATATTTGTAAATATGAGAGGCTCCATAGTCTAGTGGTTAGAGCGTTAGACTCATGTCCGCGTGGTCCCCACTTTCCGGTGTCCACCCAGCGTCGTTTGGCAAACTGGGGAGTAACGTGAATAAAGACGTAACGGCCACTCGGTCTAGAAAGTCCCTAATACGCCTGTTCGTGGCCAGGTGGCGCGCAGTGCTGACCACACTGCCGTCATTCAAGTGGATGCAGTTCCAACAACCGCGGACAGATGGTGTTGGGGCAGGCTCAGGACCTATCGATCTGTAATGCCTATGGTTATTATTATACAGGGTGTCTACAATGAGACTCCAACATTTGGAACAAATATAGCAGAGAGGAAAATTTATGTACTATAATTACATAAAGCTGCAATCAGACTATTTAAAGTTCGCTGCTGAGTCGAAGACTTTCCCGCGTTTACACTGATACCAATAAATTGAGATAGACACCTCGCCTGGGCAAAGGAACATCTTAACTGGACAATCAGAGACTTGCGTCAAGTTGCTTTACTTGAGGACTCGCGATTCAAACTGTTCCGCGCACACGCATGTGTGAGAATTTCACTTCAACCTCATGAGACAATTGACCCTCGTGCTAGGTGATGTCAGTCTAGCTAGGCAGAGTGGGCCGTGATGGAGTGGGATGTCTTTAGTTGGGATTTGCTGAGTTCATTTGTGCCTCTGGAAAACTCCCTTGCCGTATATACTAGTGTTTTCTCACCATCTACATCCGTTTATGTCCAGAGTCTCTATTCTGATAGCTGTCGGTGCTTGTAACAGAGTACTACTGGTGACTAGCAGTGGCTGGAGGATTATTTCAGAGAATCTGAAACCCCTAGATTGGCTCGCAAGATCTCTGGACTTAAAATATAATAAAACATCGCTTGGACTATGTGAAGCATAATGTCTGGGAACAACAGTATATGCAGTTAAACTGGTCTTCCAATATCCCAAGAACACTTCCGACGACTTGTGGTGTCCATACAGACGCGAATAGTGGCAGAAATCAAATCAAAGGTATCCTTATATGATTTTAGGTGAGCGTTTGCCAATTGTGAGGTAACTTTTTTTTCCTCATAAACACAAGTCGTGACCTTACATCTAATACACAAAATTCCTCCGCAAAGAAACACAAATAATAAAAATAAGTAATTAAATGATGTATTGAAGTAATGGCGCTTGAAAAACGATTTCAACTCATTCGATATTGTGGATAATTGATATACACTGACACTCTTTCCAATTTTCTCCATTTATATTCTCAATATTTAATCACCCTTTCTGTCAATACTACTAACACTGCACCACTACTACTAACCTACTGGCCCTCTAGCGGCCATAACTCGTACTAGAAATATTTGGGCAATCTAATATTTTGGCATTATCCTATATTCAATGAGCCTTTACAATTATTGATGTACGATATGTGATGGGGTTGGGTGTTGTCACTTTTCCTTGTAAATAAAGAAGTAAATAGCCGGAAACTATACCATACATAAATTACGACGAAAGTGGCATTACTTTACTTCTATAGTAGGCCTATCTATCTATCTATCTATCTATCTATCTATATATATATATATATATATATATATATATATATATATATATATATACTAACCTTATATCTATATCTATATATATAAAGTGAATTTATGATAAGAAGAAAGGGATATACTTACAGCTCTTGTTCCATAGGCCACCATAAACACTAATATGTAGAGTACTTGCGATATTTCGGTATTAAAACCGTAGACTTGCTGTAGAGGAGGAGAGACGCACACATGTGAATAGAACAAAAGACTAGGACGACAGTAGCGACACGTAGCGGACGGCGCATCGTTTGGAGAACAGTTGACTGCTGTATGACGCGTGGAACAATTGACAACTGTACAGCGTGTAAGTTCGGGATAGGATTGTGGAAGGAAATGTGTTGAAAATGCAGAGCAAACGGGTTAGAGTTATTGAAGGTTAAGTCCAGGATATATTTTCGCGCTTAAACCCTGAATAAAGGCTCCCTCCCACAGACGGCGTGTTGAAGTGCTGGTCGTAGGGGGTAAAATGTGGATTATGGCAACCAGGATCAAAATTGGTGTTGTGGGAGGGACTTGGTGTGTAAGGAGACTGGGGCATCAGCTTTGTTGAGAGTGCAAAAGTGACGATGGTTGTTCATACGAAAATTCAGAGCACCATCTGTTTCCTCCACATAAAAGGCATCACAGAACTTGCAGGTTAGGATGTATTTAACATTAGAGGTGTGACATGTATCCTTGGCCATTTAGCAGTATTGATAATGACTCTGGGAGAAGTGATGAAAATGGAGCAGTTCTTACATCTGGGTCTGATGCATGCATGGGCGCAGGGAAGGATTCGTACGGACTAAGATGTTTCTAAGATTAGGTGGATGCTGGACTTAACCTTCAATAACTAACCCGTTTTTTCTGCATTTTCAACACTTTCCTACCACAATCCTATCCCGAACTTACACCCTGTACAGTTGGCAATTGTTCCACGCGCCATACAGCAGTCAACTGTTCTCCAAACGATGCGCCGTCCGCTACGTGTCGCTACTGTCGTCCTAGTCTTTGTTCTATTCACGTGTGTGCGTCTCTCCTCCTGTACAGCAAGTCTACGGTTTTAATACCGAAATATCGCAAGTACTCTACATATTAGTGTTTATGGTGGCCTATGGAACAAGAGCTGTAAGTATATCCCTTTCTTCTTATAATTTTACCTTAAATTACTCTTTTGGCTTTCCTTTGTGTTATTGATATACTATATACATAACCTTGTGTAAGATTTATAGATGAAAGTATCTTTTGTTGTATTCAGAAGTTTCTTGATTCAAATCTGCGTTACGGCAGCCATGTATAAGAGTTATAATATTGTTAAAGACACTGTAAATAATCTCACGAATGTTTTTACTTAAGGATAATCTAAAGCAACGATCTCCAACAAAAGATGGCAGCACTACCTCCATCCTTGCTGTTCCTACCAATTCAAGCCTAGAGAGTTCAAACTTTCAGGGGAGAAAGTTCATAACCGATTCAAGAGCATGATCGATACAGATTGATAATTTTCTTTTTTGTTCATTGTTGAAAGAGCTTCATTGTAATAGGTTTCGATATTCATAATAACAATGAAGCAATTTCCAACAATAAAGGAAAACGAAAATAAAAAATCGGCATCGATCATACTCTTGAATTGGTTATGAACTTTCTTCCCTGAAAGTTTGAACTCTCTAGGCTTGAATTGGTAGGAACAGCAAGGAAATTTCGTGTTTAACAGTGAAAATACATTAGAAATATACGGAGGTAGTGCTGCCATCTTTTGTTGGAGATCGTTGCTTTAGATTATCCTTAATTTCAATTTCGTATTTATTTATTTTTTACACTTACTAATACACTACTTAGTGTTTTATTGTGGTACATTTGAATTATCTCCTATCATTAAACATCTTTGTTAATTCGGTTACGTCAATATCATTAAAATCCTGCAGCTTCAATATCCTCGTTTGCTATAACAAAAAAAAAAAAACAGTTTTCAGATAATTGAAGAAATTTAAGCTGTCAATCAGTGATTTCGCCAGACTCCCCAAATTCGCGACAACACCCTCCCCTCCACATTTAAAAAGTTTTGCACTAAAAAAAATCGATAGAAACCGTGCAAAACTCCACTTACACCCTCCGAATTTTGACTTTAAACCCCCCAAACTGAAAATCCTGGCGGAATCCCTGTTGTAAATTATCGCCTATCTGAGCTTCGGGGATTGCATAGACTCTCTCCTTCGTGCAATATTTCTCTAAGCCCAGCAAGATCGCATGCAGAAGGGTAGTGGGTTCCAATACCCTTCGTTCAGACTCCTAATATTCTTGATCGGATGGAGATCCGGAGACTTGGCTGACCAATCACCTTCCCAGATCATTGTAAGTTGTTTTCAGAATTATTGCATGCCTACAATTTTTTTGTACAGATGACGAGGTTCCATTTTTTATATACTTTCGACATCTCTCAGATGTTAGGCTGCTAGGACATTTGCATTCTTTTACTCTAGGTTTGCCCTCCGATCGGGGAATACTTGGAACGTCCCAACTTAAAACAGTGTAAAACATTCTAGAGAGAAAGTCTGTCTGGAACCAAGTGTCGCAGTGCGGTATGGTAGATATTTATGCAGAAAAAGAACCAAGCCACGGGTAGATTAGATAAATATGTTTCAATTTGTTTTCAATGTTAATATTTTTTTCTCTTTTTCTTCAAATTCTCGTTTCAGCGTATGAAAGTGTACGGCGTACATGCACCGATAAGCTTGAGATCAACCTCTTCATGGTAGATCACGTCTGCATGATGGAAAGTAGAGGCCACGGTCACATGTGTTTTTGTGAGGAGGACAGATGCAATGGTTCAACATCACCCTTTGATCACATATCTATTTTTATCGTGTGTGCCTTGTCGAATATGTTTTGCATGATTCACCAAAAGGTGACGACACACTTTGTTTTATTATGAATGGAAAAGCAAGATCAAATCATTTATTTTTTTTGCGATATGATCATGTCCATTTATATAACGAAAATAATCATAATAAGGACATTTCAACTCAATATTAAAGCTTCCTTTTTTTTAAAACGCTTTTGATATACACTGCAGCGCTCACTTTTTTGTAAAGCAAAAATAAAAAAAACTTTCAGTTTATAAGCCGAAATCGAAAACATACTCCATAATCTAATTTATAGTATATTTAATTAAATACAGGAACATTTATTTTTAAAACAAGTTTATAACTTTCCATATCTTAAAAAAAAAAAAAAAAAACTATCTAAATTTAATATTTTTAACATTTTTTTTCGAAATTCAAAATAATTTGACCAATCTATTTTCACAATTGCTTTCATTGCTTGGAGTAAGTAATAGCAATACACTTGTGATTTTAATGCATTACATCCCCCCCCCCCCCACACACACACGTAATTGTTTACACTAAAAAAAATAAAGACAATACCTATGACGTAATTGAAAATATAGCTCGTTATTTGCTGTTAGCTAAAATGTAAGTTGTTTCTGGTTGCATTTTGTCTATATTCTATTTTCAAGTTTTAAGAAGGAAAAAAACAAGGATTATATAATGCTTCCTAATGTTATTTTTTTACTAAAAAAAAATTACCAAGATGAAACGTGTTTTAATTGTGCTGTTTTCGATTACCCCAAAGAATAATGAAAACAGTTTTAAATTTTATAAATGTAAATAAATAAAACTCGCTCATGCATGTTGTTCTTAATAATAGTGGATAATCTTTCCGTCTCACATATTTGCCTTTAAGATAAAGCACTTATAAGAAAAAAGGTTTGTTGTTTACAAAGCACGCATGTTAGAGCTTTTTGACTTTTCGAACCAAACTAGCGATGTCCTTTCTCCACCAATCAAGACAGGGTATCACTTGCCTTTCCCCATATTGCCTCTTTTTTTCTCATTCTCTATACATTACACGAGGTAACAGTGGAAAGGTTGTGCCATGTGACCTGAAGTCTACACTTTTCTCAGTGCATTCGTCATCTACCACGGTTTCTACAATTCTCATCAGAGACTACAACATCATAATGGTACAACGATTACTAACTGGCACTGTAAAATATTACGGAGACAACGTACGCTTGGAAATATTTACCTCTGTTTTGGATTCGGATATGGTATAATACAAAAATCAGTTTAGACAATTATTTTGTGGACAAAGTGTTATCAAATGATTACATACTGTATTTGCGAATGTTTATAAGTAAAAAAAAACAAAACTACAATCATTGTGCTATGGATAACTATGTTATTTTTCTACAATTACAATTTACAAGTAGTGTACCATTATTAGTGTAAAACTCTAATTATATTATCTTTATTCCTTTTTACAAACGCATTTCAAAATAATTCGTAATAAATACAACGTTTCATCATGCACTTTGAAAGACAATATCAGGAAGTTTGACAGATGGGACATACTATTTTCGTGAACTATTTTTGACCAAGAATATATATATAATTAAATATTAAACAAGATACAACTATGTTAATTCAAGCTGTTTTTGCTTAAGAAAGTATTAATCTTACTATGTGTTTGTATACAGAATTGTGTTCATGTTAAAACGTTGAAGATTGACAATTTATTAATCAATCACTTTACAAATGATTAATAAAATATGTATACGAACAGTTATCATGTACTGTTAATTAATATCGAGAGAGTTATTAATAAATAAAATACGGTATTGGATTTAGGCAGATTGCTAGTAACAAAACGGTGGACATTTGAACAAGAGTGAGAAATTCCCACTTGCACTTCATTCTGCTCATAATTAGTACAAGGGTAATATTAGATGATTATTTTAGATTCTTGAATATGTTCTGCATACTTCACACCACTGGCTCTTAATTTCTAAGCACAGTGGTAAGGTATCTATATCTGCCATACACCAAAAATGTAGCTGCTATTTCAACTGCAAAGTCCCGAGATTGAGGTTAGAATATGGCGTGGTGAAGCACAGATATCTACCAATAACTGACGAACTTATTTTCAAAAGGACACTTGTCCAGTGGGGGCAAATTTTTCAGTGTGCGAATTATCTAGTGTTGTAGCTAGACAGATGAATCTATCTACAATATTACAGTGCTCTGTCTCACATAGAAATACATTTTTTTACGCCTACTGAAAAATTTGCCCTACTGGACATATGCCCTTTTGAAAGTAAGCTCTTCAATTGGAGATCCCTTTCAGAAAGGAGTGTAGCGGTATGACGGAAAGATCCCACAACTTGGGAACGAAACGACAGCTGCTTCGTCACGCAATATTAGAACCTCGATGGCAGGACTTTGCAGTTGAAAAGAGCAAATGTCCATTGTTTTTAGCAAAATTTTAGGATAAGTTTCGATTACGACCTCATTGCTAGCTCCTTTGTACGTTCAACAAAGTATCGGGAGTAAACATTAAAAAAATAATATGTTTATACTTTTTTTTTCCTTACCACGTTGTACGAAAGAGCAATGTTTCAATTCGTAAATGTAAATCATCGCTCGAGCTAGGCGATGTATTAAAAAATGTCTACTACAACGCATGCATATCGTTTATTATCTCCATTCTGAATTTGCAATTTTACCAAGGATTTATCTTATCCTTGTAACGCTAATATTTATCTAAATAAACCATTTGTTTGAATTAAAGATATGATTGTAATATTTCAACTAAATCTTTATTTTCACAATTTTATATCTAGCTTGGAGGGAAAAATACCTGTTGCGAATATCACGAAGGAACAGAGCAAAATTATTGTAAATACATAATTATTTTATTTATCTCTTGAAGCTTCTTTCTATCACAAGAAATGAACTAATATTTAAGAATTGTCTTTGTTTACAATAATCCTATTTGTATTAGCTTAGTTTTAATTCACGACATTCCATCATTGGTTCCTATATATGAATAAAATTTAGATAAGGTTCTGTTGTTATATCTCCTCTCTATATACAGTGCGGTAACAAAATATGAGGACAAACTGAGAGGTAATTATACTTACAGAAAGACAACAAAAACTGATTCACTGAAATTAACGTAAAAGAAAATAATGTTTCATTTCGGAACTAGAGGTATGCAATTCTGGCTCTCCGTTCTTTCAAACTCAACAAACAATCCCCATGAGGAAAATTCGGCGGGCCTCCGGTGGCCCGCCATCGTGGTTGGTGGGCCACCGGCGGCCCGACGACTTTTCTTCATCGGGATCAGTTTAGTAGATGCAGAATTTTCACGACAGAGGGGAGTAGGGTGGAAGGAGGGCCGCTGTTTCAGAAATAGACCAGGTACATTCTCGATATTTTCCCGGTAAATTGCTGTTTTAAGTCTAAGTAAATCCTATTTCCCCCTCATATTCCTAAGTTTTATCATAGAATATGAAATGCTAAGATCATTTTCACGATAGAAATCAATGTATTATTACAACCGAACAAATATAAGCTTTCTATGAGGTAAGTTGTTGAAATAATTCAATAAAAATTAAATGTTTTCCCTTGAGGAGGGAGGGGGCACGCGCCACCCGCCGCCCCCTTTCTGGATTCGCTACTGCAGATAATTATGTTACAATTTCTTGTTCTTGGAGTTACCTATACAATGGATCTTAATTGAAGTTTTCCAACATTAAAAAAAATGTATGTAAAAGTCGGAATTTAACATGGGGAAAATAATTATATGGGATGCTCGTTGGATATTCCCCACAACGTTCAGTACATTATTTCGGATCTGATTTCGAAGGACTAAAGTCGTTAATCCCAATTAAAGATAACTTAAGACTAACTAATCTAAGCCAACCTAACCTAATCTTCAATGTTTCGAACGATCCGGGGTAGTTTCCGATGGAAGGGTCCAAGATTTTTTGATTGATTCTTGTAGTACTATTGTGTTGTTTTCCTCGAGTACTACAAGAATCAATCAAAAAAATCATTTCCCCCGCCCACTATCAAAGAATCTAATCTAACCTAACCTTGAACATAAAGATTCTCAATATGGTACTTTGTCTAAGAAATCGTACAGAAGGCTGGATTTGATACATTTCTGGTAACACCAGAAAAACTGTAGTTTCTCGTTTCGGTGTGAGAAATTCTCTCTCAAAATTTGTCCTCATATTTTGAAATCCAGTTGCATAATAATAATATGTTATAATTAAGAAATATTTAATGTTACTGTTGACTAAAAATACATTTAGTTTGTGCTCGTAAATATCTCATTTTAAATGATACCTAAACATAAGAATTTGAATTTTTATTTATGGCCTTTAGGCATCTAAGCCTCATTCGTATTTTGTAATCTAGCGCGGAAATGGCTAATTATGCCCATCCATTGCGATTTCGTTTTATTAATTGCTGTTTTATAATAATATTTATAATATAATACAGTTTTGCAGTCGAACAGTCTTAATAATTGATGTTTTAAGGTCAGTTATTTATTGGTTGCTATGGTTTCTGTCCGCCATAGCTGTCAGTCACTCTTAACGCTCTTGTCACTGTCGCATTTGATGATGTTATCACAGTTAATTTTGGATTTTCATTATGTAAAACTATTATATAAAACACTGAAACACTTTATCACACTACTGACTAAATTTTCTTGAAGGAAAGGTCGAAAAAGCTTTGGAATATTGGAACAAAAAAAAAGCACAGAAGATTTCAGCAGCTTTCTTCTAGTTCGCCGCCATCTTGCCAATCTCATCTAAAAGAAGAAAACACTTAAAGAGCTAGGGTTGCCAGGTTTCTAGGATATCAATACGGACTAGGTCACGACAATTAAATCAAGGAAACACTCTGAAATGTGCTATTGAATTTTAAGCTCGTAAATTATGATAATAAACAAACTGATAAGTTTGGAAAATACGATTTATTTTACTTCTCTTTTTCTAAACATTACAACCTGTGATATTTTTCTTCACTTTTAGCTCGCCAGTAATCAAGTAATGTAACTGCTTATAACTATGAATAAAATTAAACGAAACCTAAATTTCTGATTACATCAGAGCTGCTGAACAGTTATTCTTTGCATTTGTCTCTAAGAATTTAAAATAACTACGCGTTAGGATCAGTGAGTCACCGTGGCTCAAGCGGTAGTGCGTCTGATTAGGATTCGGGCGGCCCTGGTTCAAATCTCGGCGGCCAGGATACTGAAGACTTTTCTCGCAGTGTTCCCATGCCTGGCGCTTCTGAGGTGCACTCAACCTCCTATCAAATTAAGTGCCAGAGTGTCAATGTTCCTGGGTACCTTGGGAAGGTAAAGGCGGTCGAGCGTAGGACTAACCACCCTACCTCACTGTGTACCATAGGTCGAGAATATACGAAGCGCTACCTCCATATCCCCCATGCACCGTTCACGGTGCGTGCGTACCGCACAGAAAGTAGCAAACATCTAATTAGTTTTACAGAAAAAAAATATTTTGAGTTCAAATCTTAATTTTTATTACTGTATAAATGACGTAATTCTTTGTTATGGGAAGAAAATTCTTCATAAAAACCATCGAAATTAAAAGCTAAACAAATGTCAGTGAATTTCAAAGCATTAATCATTTCTTCTTCAAAACAAGAAGATTCTTTCAAATGTAAAAGTCCTTTATTTTTTTAAAAAAATATTAACATCACTGAAGTCATAAAATGATGCTGAAGGAAGCATGGGGGACTCAGAATATGGCGTCGATGCGTTACTACGAAGCTAAATTATCAGTGTAATTATTCATGAAAATCTCATTAAAATTCTCGGATATTTCAGTGAAGATGTATATCAACAGTGACCCCAACAATACATCCTAATTGCAAAACCTGGAATTGCTAAAAATAAATAAATCGAAAGTGTATATTAACAAAAATAGTGGATGCGGACTGCATAGGAAGAATTGCTTGGATGGTTCTAGAAGATGGTGACTATGACTGTGTTATGAAACATTTTTTCTCTCAATTGAGCTTTGAAATATTGGCTTAGAGAATTTAAAAAGACAAACAGAAGAAAGTATATAACGTGGTCAGCTAAGAAAGTTAAATTTGACAGAATTCAGTGAAATTCAAAATCGGTAAAAGCATAGTTGAAACCACGACAGAAGCGAAATCTTTATATATGAGGAAAAAAGACAACCAGTAATGCTGTTAAAATGGGACAGTATTTCTCCCCTTAAAATACGGGAAATCCTTTATAATGCGGGACACCTGGCAACCTTACCTCGAGCACGACAAGGGTTAAAATTCCATGGTATTTCGTGTAGTCCACTAAACTTCGTTATGAAGTGTTCTGTGTGTTTTTTTTTTCTTTCATTCATATAAATAAGATGGCGACATCTGGTATCAAAATTAACATTGAAACCTGCCCTCTTAATAATACGGGATAGACACTATTTTGAAAGAATTCACTTAAAACATACAAATGACCCGCTATCTGACCTACATCTCGTTGTCACGGTATTTGGAACCTTACGTATCCACGGGGTCCAAATTCTGCCAAAATTCCAATTTCAATATATAATTAGGACAAGGAGGTAGATAACTGGCCCACTCTATACCATTGTATTAAAAACGTTTTGTTTTTTCATGGACAAGGCCGTCGATGGGAATAAATAGCATTCCTTGTACTTGGTAACTTTGCTTTACTATTTCTTACGTAAACTAACCTAACCTAAAATCAGTAATGCATAAGGTGGACCAGGTTTCTACACACTTCCCTAAAAATAATGTAATTCTATATGCATTTCATACATAGAAAATAATCTCTCCCAAAATACTTCTAGATAACTGTATGCTTAACCATCCGACGAAGTAGAGTAGACTTTCAAAATATAAATTTTCAATTCTAGAGATATTCTTGATAAATTTGGTCCTTTTTTTTTATTTTACCTCATGTAAGACATCTTAGTAATATTTCAATAGCAAGGAATTAGACGAGACAGTTATACATAATTACCTCATAATTAAAGGGATCTTATATAAGATTAAGGTTTGTGTAAATCAAGTATCCCTAACGATAGATGGCAGCACGATCTCTGTAGGTTTCTAATTTATTTGTTTCGTTGCTTCTACAATTTCAAGCCTAGAGAGTTCAAACTTTCAGAGACGAAAGTTCATAACCATTTAAACATTTTTTTTTTTATCCATGACGATTTTCTTTTTGTTCATTGTTGAAAGAACTTTAATATTACGGCTTTGGATATCACAACAACAATCAAACAATAAATTTGAGCTCTCTAGGTTTGAATTTGTAGCAGCACCATTGCAAATTTGTACAACAAAAACATACGAGACACATACGGAGGTTGTAGTACCACCTATTGTTAGGTATCTTGCATCACACAGTGTGAAAGAAGAAAAGGAAGATTGTATCTAGAAAAATAGTTTCAAAATAAAGGTAATAACGTTGAATGAAAACTAAAACCGATATTAATATACCAAGAAGATGATATGATATATCAATTATGTACAATGGGACAGGTAATTATGAATTAGGAGTTAAAGTTACCAATCTAATTATGGTTTTAATTGATACACTTCAATAACAGATATATTAAATAGAAAAAAAAATTGAAGAAAGAACAACAGAAAACGACTCAAACGGAATAGGAGTTGTACCCGTGAAAGAGAGATGTATTAGCGTGCTGTGAATCAGTTGAACCATAACAACAGTGGCAAATAGCTTGAGAATTTCCAGCTTAGTGTAGTAATTAAAACATTCGCATTTTTATCTCGGTTCGATTTCCGGCGAGGTGAAAACATTTTTTAAACTTGTTAAAAAAAAATACCTTTACTTTTTTCTCTTCTACATCACGTAAAATTATTCACTAGCTCACAGCATATAATACACCGCAACACACTCAGATTGCTCTCGCACGGGTACAATTCCTATACCGATTAAGTAGCAACAGATTGAAAACCATGTGAAAAAAAAGGTAAATGAAAATGCCACAAAATGACGAAGTAACTATAATTTTAAAAAACAACTGTGTCCCTTACTTTAAGGTTAAAGAGTCCCATTGCTACGTGTTTTAATTAATTGCATTTGAAAAATAGAAATTAATATAATTGTCTAATTTAACCAAATAATAACCATGGGACAGTATTGTTTTAGAAATATATAAGGTTCTCAAAATTCCTGTAATTGGATCTGTTGTAGTTTGGTAACTCTTTGACAGTAATTATGAGGTTCTAATTGACAGTTAATTTTACGAACATGAAACGAAAACATAAAATATATTGCGAACTAGAAAGAAACAATTCATTATTGTTTGCCAGAAAGTTCTGAAGAACTCAGCTTTCAATATACAGAGAATTGGTAGGTAATTCTGGGTAAATGTTGTTCCCAACACTCTTGTAACTGCTATAAGAAGTAACTTACGCTTGGACGTGTCACTCTCATACGGGTCATTCTCATTATAAAGTTAAAATTTTGCACATATATCATAAAACTCCCGATCTTTTCAAGAGATGTTCTGTTAAAACTTACTTGATACACTGCTGGTCAAAATGTTTCCTACGTATTTTCAGTTTTTAGAAATAAAAAAATGTTATTTTGTATATCATGCATTTTATTAATCAAAAAAGCCCTCTTTCCTTTTTTTACACTACAAGAATAATATAACTATGGATTTGTTTATCACTGAAGTCTACAGCCAAAGAAGGCCGTACTTTTGAGCTTTCATCTGAATTAAGCAGTTTTGTCCTGTTAAGAGATAAAGAGGATGGTTCAGGTGTTGGTACGGTACCGTCAACGGGGGTGAAGTCGATCAATATTTTTAATTTTTCTGTTATTTGGCCTAAAAATCGGTGTCGAAGTGAAACGAAAAATAATACCAGTAATCCTTTATGATTCCACATTCAAACACATAGAGAAGAAAATTTTTAATTATTATTGCATTAGAGCTATACTAACATACAAAGTGATCGACTTCACCTCATCTAGTGGGGTGAAGTCGATCACCGATTTATTCTCAGTGGAAATACAACTTTATCTAGATAATGGAGTAAAGACGATCAGAAACTTCAATGTTTTAAATGTATAAGTGAACGTGTGTGGTTTCTACCATCAAACTATATTCACACAAAGGACAGCAGCAACTATTTTTATTACAATTTCACGATACAAAGCATTATACATGTATTTCAAAATCCGAGTATACAAACATACTACCAGTGATCACTAAATGTCAGAGAAATCAATATT
>JAGDQP010009153.1:0-37855 GCA_022664845.1 Lepisma saccharinum
GTATAAAAATGACGAGGGATGTTCAATAATTTAAGATAATTTACGAAAAATGCAATGAAGGAATTAATAATAATGGGTTAACTATAGTAGTGACGGACCAATTTTTAGAATTTTTCAGGATGAATTGAGATAATTGTGTGATGTTTGTGAGTAATTGGGAGGAAAATAGTAATGTGGGTAACATTATAAGTGAACAATAATATTGTTGTAGTGTGTTTTAAGATGTTTTAGGGCGCACTGCATGTTGTGGTGGAAGGAACTATTTTGCGTAGAGTTACAGTTGTTGTTATGTGCAAGGCGGTAGGGCAGTGTTAAAATAGCGCGTATTTGTGATGGTTATTACATTTCTTGCGTTAATGTTATTAAATCATATAGGAATGACGAGGGAAAGTGAATTTTGAAGGTATTTAGCAGAGTATTTATGTAAGGAATGGGAAAGGCCCCGAAACAATTGTACACGACTTTCTAATGGAAATTGGGAGAGTTAACACGCCTGTGTGCTGAAGGTAAGTGTGAATATGTGTCAAAATATATTTTGTAAAGATACATGACCGCACCTAACCTTACCTAACCTCCACGTTCGTATGGTCACTAATTTAAGATAATCTAAAAAAAAAGTGCAAGAAAACAACTGCGTAAACCGCTCGTCTCCCATGAACACGTAATGCGTGTGTTTTAAATGATTTTGGTTTGGTTTTAGTGATTTTAAAATTGGTCCGTCACTACTATAGTAAAGCCATAATAATAAATGTAAACATATGAAAATATATTTTGTAAAGGTACATGACCGCACCTAACCTCCACGTTCTTATGGTTACTAATTTATGATAATCTACGAAAAATGCAAGAAAACAACTGCGTAAACCGCAAGCCTCCCATGAACACGGGCTGGAGTGCCGGCAGTGTGTAATGAGTGATTTTCGTTTGGTATTAATGAATTTAGTTTGGTTCGTCACTACTACAGAAATGCCAAGGGTGACGAAGAGAACAAATGTTGTGAGTTACACAATTGTAGAATCTAAACCTGTCTGACGCCAACTTGCACTATGCACGATTTAACATATGATTAGTCCGACAAGGGCGATCCAAAATTTAATAAAACTTTGCTTTTTCTAACTGGTCTTCACACTCTCATCATTACTACGTGTTTTGTGTATATTTCCAAATATGCAATAAAATAAGGAGACTTTTGGGAATGAGTTAAAAATGATGCAGAATGTAAATTCCTGGATCGCCTCTGCCGAAAAAATGCCAGGCATATTGTGTATTGCCTTGCACTAACTACACCCTTTAGAATTGGCCCTTTCTTTAGTGATGGTAGCGTAAAGTTAGGTTAGTTTGCATTACGAATATAATTAAAATTAATATAGGGGAGGCTTTAACAGAAATGCCTGGCGTGCACTTCGAACACTGTACTAGAAATATTCTTCGCGGATAACTCGTTACCTTCGTCTTATATACTAATTACTAAATTATGTGCTTACCTCTTCACAATACGATGAAATCATCCGTAAGTTAATTTTCGCTTCACCACGTTCCTGTTTTCGTTCATATAATCTTTTTTTAAAAAATCTCGTTTATTTAACTTTCATAATACATTGCGTTTATTTATACGATTGGGACCATTTCATTTTTCGTTTATCTTTCTTAACCTACTTACGGACAACACAGTTAAAATCACATCCATGCCCGAGGCGGGATTCGAACCCGCGATCCTGGAGTCGCTAGACTACAACATTAGCCCGCACGACCACCTGGATCGACATCTTGCTTCCTTGTTTATTCATCCTAACTGCAGCCATCTTTCCTTGTAGCAGTGTTGGTGACCACACCACCAAAACCGGTGTATTAGAACACCAAAGGAAGTGTCGAACTTCCTGAGCAAGAGTGTTCAAACAAACCAGAAAAGGTGTTGCGGGGAAAATCACCAATAGAAGTGTAAATTAACACCTTTTTTAAGAATAGCTACACTCTTTTGAGTGTTAACACCATTCCAGGAGTTGCAGCACACTTACAGCAGTGTTTTCTAACACTTCTTGAAGTGTTTCATTACTCCCCACTTTTTAGAGTGTACAGTGCCTACCTGACGTTCACAAACAAAATTAATGGTGCTGTCGTCAACAAATAACAACACGGGGACCCGAGAAAGATGGAACGTAGAGAGCAAGTAAATCGAATACAGAGTACGGTAAACGCCTTTTCGTTTATAAACTGTTACACAGTAAAAAACAGCTGTGTTAATTCAACACAATGCGGTGTCCCAGCGTGACTACCACTTTTGTGTGTTAAATCAACACAACACACGGTGTTGATTTCGGTACAGGAGAAAAAAAAGTTACGGTTGCAACTAGATTTGAACATGGGTTGCTCACTTAGAAGTCGAGCGTCTTACCGACTTCGCTAAATCATCAGACGGAACAAGCACTAAATTGAAACAATATACAGGATTAAAAAAAATTGCTGAACCGCAAAAACAAATAAAGTTACTCTCACGACTTATGCCATGATTTAATCACTTTTTCATTGGTCATTTAGGGATCACAATCCCCATTTATTGAGAATATGTTCCATTTCTATGAAAGCAAGCATGACATGTTACGCTAAAACAGTAATGCTGCTCAAGTGTTTGGCTGTCGCCATTTTGCTTGCTTTCATAGTAATAGAATATTCTCAATGAATTGGAATTCTGGTTCTCAATTGACAAATAGGAAGTGATTAAACCATGGGACAAGTCGTGCAAGTAATCTAATTTGTTTTGTGGGCTCAGCAACATATATTTGATCCCATACACAATTTCAATCTATAATGTAGTAGTTTAATTCAAATGTTGTTCATTGATTATCGTTTGCATGTAGTACTTTTCTGTCGGAAGAGTTAGCCAAGGCGATAAGACGCTCGACTTCTGCCTGAACGACCCAAGTTCAAATCCCACTACGGCCTTAACGTTTTTTTTCACAGTACCGAAATCAACAACAGCTATTTTTTACAGTGTACATATATTGGAAACAAATGGCTATTAATGGATATTGGACAGGAAGTGATACATGCTGGATGGTTTGACGACAATGACCGCCATCTTGACTATGCTTCAAGATTTATAAATAGTAAGTGGGCCATGTGACACATCAATCTGTGCTGGAACGTTATAAAAAACAATGTTAGTTATCAATGAAGTTAGTTTTGACGTAACTCTAATCCTGTACGAGAAAATTATATGTGAAATTGACCTGGAGAACGTCTGAGTTGAATGATAAAAAATCATTTTTTGTTAAAACAGTTGAAGAAACAAAAACCAAACGACTACAGAAGAGGCCCCGTTATGATGGGAGATATGATCGTCATGCCTGCAACATGAAGTGCACTATAAAGTTGTAAATACACTAACGGAAGATGAAGTCCCAATTTCAAGAAGGCATAATGTTAGGTGAAAGTGACATTATCCAGATCAATTTCGTGTCGTTTTGTCGTACAGGATTAGAGTTATGCCAAAATCGACTTTGTCATTGTTTGTTTTTTTAAACATTCCAGCTCAGATTGATATATCACATGACCCACTTACTATTTAAAAATGTTGAAGTATATTTAAGATGGCAGTAATTGTCTTCATACCCTCCAGCATATATTACCTCCTATCCAGTATCCATTAATGGCCATATTTGCTTTCAAAATATGTAACAGTTTATAAAAGAAAAGGCGTTTTCCGTACTCTATTCGATTTACTTGCTCTCTACGTTCCATTTTTCTCGGGTCCTCGTGTCGTTATTTGTTGACGACGGCATCTATAATTTTGGCTGTGAAGGTTTAACTAGGCACTATTTTTTTTTAAAAAAATAGGGCTCTGTCACCTGGCGAGTGTTCCTTGTTAGATAATTATGCTTTTATTCCATTATACACCATACAAAGACCAAAAATGCAATATGTCATCGACCCAAGCAGGTTCTGTAATTTATTCTTCACGTAGCCAAGCAGATTACTAACAGACGTCATGGATCTTTCCCCAGTTTGATGCCACAGGTATGTATTGCCAATATTTCAACAACTCTGCAGCAGCCAAATTTGCAAAGGTAAACGAAAATCAAGGCTTATGCGGCATGTTTGTGTCAAATTTACCACAACCTTACACCAAAGTTAGTGCGTGAAGTTTAGCATTGAATCGGAAAATCAACACTAGTCAAAACTTGGTATAATCTTGGGTTCTATCACCTCACGGACATATTGATATGATTTTCCCTCGTATTTTCGTTTCATGAAAATAAGATGTAAAATCGTTTCAAATTTATATAGAAATGGAATTCATGGCAATTATAATAACCAACATTATTGTATCGTATTCTTTGTACAGTAAACTGAGATATTTGAGGATGACCAGGTGGTTAGTTTGTTGTTAACAACAGAGAGAATTGTTCTAAATTCTTTAACCCAATTCAATGTGGTTTGGAGTGTTGGAAGTATCTCTTCTTTTCTATTTCAAAATATCGGCTAGAAGCACGCTTGGTTACAGTAGAGGAATCGTTGGTGGATTTTCAAGAAATAAAATCCACAACAATTTCTCAATGTTTTTGTGGCCAACGCTTCCTGGTGACTAACGGCTATCTGAACTTATTTATAGGCTTTAGATAACTTTAGCCCAGGTCAGGATAGGATAAGGGAGAAGATGTTGGTAGGAAGTCTCCCAGAGATTAATCTGAAGGTACTACCCCGACATTTGCTGGGATGATAGGAAAGCTATGGGGGAGTTTCACAGGTTGGGCGGTTGCTGGAAGCGTTTGCAGACATTTCGATTGCTAAGCCAATGATCCTGCAACTGAACTACAGCCGCTCGGTGGAGAATAAAGTCTATGAAATCACTCGACACAGCAGAGTGTGTTTCAGCGCGCCACCTACATCTACGCAAGAGAGAGACATGAAATTTAAATAGTCTAATTACTTCTGCATTACCTTGTACAACTAGTGTAAAGGGAGAACAAAATCTGTCATAATAACTTGCCACCAGTTTCGAATTGCGAACTTCTGGATCACGCCTATCATGCTCGATGAATATTACTGTAAGAACACCCATTCCAAGTACCCACGAGATCGATGTGCTGCATAAACCAATTCTTTTGTACAGACATTGACACATTCACTTATATGCAATTGAATTTATTTTATGGCCTTCAGGCTTCTAAGGTTCAGGCTGAAACTTACATGCAATAAAACATCACCGTAGAGAGGATTGAACGAATTAAAGAGTGAAATTTATTTTGCAGAAAAAAAAAGCTTTAATATTCGATTTTATTTTAAAGATGTTTCAAGTACTATTTTATTTTACCGCCAGTTCCACACACTTTCATGGTTACTGACCCAACCTCCAGATGAATGGGTTGTTTAACTCTTAATGTTTTAAATTTCAAATCATTTCATTCTAAAACAGCATCATCTAATAATGATGTTTGCATAAAACATTACACTATTTCTCCCTCATCCATCACTCGTAATCAGTTTTGCATTGTGTGTGAGACAGAGCAATGATAAACTTCGCTCTCCCTCTCTTCTTTCTCTCTACCTCTCTTTCACGCACAAACACACTCCAATCACACACAAAAAAGGTAGGTAGAAAAGCGTACAGATCTTTTAATGAAATATATTTTTGGTGTTTGGTATTTCCATTTGTTCCGTCGTGAGTGTAAGTATAAAGAAGATCCGCTAAGCTGATTGGTCAACGTGCTACCCTCAATCAGAAGGTTCTCGGGCGGCTTTTTTCTTTGGTTTCCCGCAGTCAAACCTGGCGAACCCCCAGAAGATTTCTTGAGCTCTAGTGTTCGAGTTCCGTGGTTTAAGAGTCAGTTCTACAATCGACCGCTAAGCTTCTACTCAGCGCTAAGTTGAGGCCAAGTCTGATTTTGGCCAATCAGAGTACGCAAAATGAGAGTTGGCCTCAACTTAGCGCTGACTAGAAATTTAGCGGTCGATTGTAGAACTGACCCTAAATGTTTGCAGTATTTGTTAGGCCGACACTCAGCTCGATTCCTGAATATTTACTTGTGTCGTAAACAAAGACGCTTACTTCAGCCAACTCAGATCTACTTGTATCAAAAAAAAAGACACTCAACTCAACTAGCTCAAATTTATTTCTGTCGAAAATAAATACACTCGGTTCAGTCAGCTTATATCAACATATTTATTACCATACATGACAAATTTTACTATTCAACTAACCATGGGGTTTCTGCAGAAGGGATTAACATAATAATATACCGTAGTGAGGAACTAAAGACGAAGTCTATTTCCTGCAAGCTTCCACAAACATTTACATAAATATCTAATCAACATTGGCTAAAAGCATGATGTATTTATTAAACGATATTTAGTTGATTTCCATAATAGTTGCTTTAGCAAAGTTTAGCAATATTTGCACTTTACAATAGACCACTAATATAAAAGTCCCATGCCATTATTTTGCCCACACTGAAGTTACACTTATAAGAGTTGGCAGATTACATAGTTACCACCTATCTTAAAACTTAAAGTCAACAGAACAGAACAGAACAGAACAGAACAGGACATCTCTTGACACATAATTTAAACATTGATACGCTAATTTGATTAAATATATAGACCTACTATTAATTTTAAAAAGCTGATCACTTTCATTTTAAGTCATTTACTACCATAGAGTTAGGCAGAAAATAGAGAGAACATACATGACGACGTCACATGAAGCCAAATTACGGTTCATCGGCAGCCATCTTGTGTGGCCCCATTAGAGTCCCTCTATACCGAGTACTGTAAGGATTGCCTTTTTCGATAGGAGGATGAGTGCACCTCAGAGACGCAATATTCGGAAAAGAGGGGCTCTAAATATGGGGCCAGTTAACATGGCCGAAATGCCTCGTCCCTTCCGTCCCTTGGCTTCATTCCCCTCTCCAACAAAACAGCCTAAGGTTCCCTCTATTTATATTCCTAACTCTATGTTTACTACTCTTTTAAATTCTGGCAGTGCAAACCAAGATGGCAGACTGCGTTACGTTCGAATTCAGATTTTTCAATTTTGACCTATCCTCTAATTCTAATATCCTTGGATACTTCAATGACGTTACGTGTGAGGAAACTTCTTTTTTTGTAGCTAGTTTATGAATTTCATCCGAATTCATTATAAATACAGAAGATACAAGATGTACAGTTGTAAGTATTGCTGTAATCATTTGAAAGCTTACCCACATAGTAATTTTGACCTTATTCAAAAGTGAACTAAGGTTCCCGTGACAAGTGAGACAACTTATGCAAACTTATCAAATCAAGCCAAAAATGTTTAAACAAGGTTGAATCCAGTTGTCTAGTTCACAAGAATCACGGTTGAAAATTGAAATAGTTTTAACAGGTCAGGGAAGAAGAAACTTATGTACTACTTCTTAAAAATAATAAAAACGTTAACCTGGATGAGAATCGAGCCGAGGTCCTTTGGCACAACAATCAGATGCTATAGTCATCAGATCACTTTAAAAAACTTTATTATTAAACTGATATTTCTTTATTTCTTCAGATTCATGTGATACCCTTGGAACTATGTTAAAAGCACACACACACATCCAGGCCCAGGGCAGGATTCGCACCCACAACGTTGGGGTCGCTGGCCTAACATCTCTAACCACACGGCTGCGGAATCAACCTATTTCGCTTTCCAAGCACTTTTTATAGTTCGTTCATCAGATTCGCAAGAGATGGCTGTAGTAAAAAGGTGCTCCATGATCATAATGCCACCACATACTGGTGGGCCGACGTCCAGATTTGTGACGGCTGCCGCCAAAGAGGTGGCTAAACGGTGGCGTCCACTAAGTCGGCATTTGAGTGGCAAAAAGACGTCGGCCCAATGTATGGATTGAAGCTAGATGTCGACGAGACGGACTACGGCAAGTGGGCCAACGGCGCCAGAGGTCCTGTCGGCGCTCACTATGGAACCGACTCATCGGCCTGCGGTAGGGATAAGTTAAAAAAAACTTGTGACGGTCCGACTCTGGCCCACATTTTGTAGCCAAAGGGTCGCCGTTGGCCTGTCTTCGTTTTGATTATGGGGATGGGAGCTTCTGTAGCGCGCTGAGAGCAGCGCAACGAAATAATATTCAATTAGATTTCAAGTTTAACAAACCTATCTGATTGTTCCAACAAGCTTAAATTAGGCTAGTTATAACAACCAGTTTTTCGAAGAAGTTTGTTTCATACTTGTTTATCATGTTCAACACAATATCAAGCTTTACACGATCACAAGTGACTAACGACCTTGTTACAAGCTGACATGCTATGTCGGTACCTGGCCTGAAGAAAGTGAAGCACAGAACTAATATTAATTGTTGGAAAATAACACCAGTATAAAGTAGAAATATTGTAAAGCGAAGATCGGCTGTATTTCTGTTTATTTATTGTTCGCCTGGTGATAAGGATGGAAATCTCTTTTCTAAATTACTTTTGTGCAGATTTTGTAAATATTTGTACCGTCTATCCAACTGAAAATTATATCAAGTCCAGCCTAACTAAACATTTAAGATCATATTTCAATGAGCCATCCAATCACAGAGCATGAACAGGAAAGTCTCATGTAAATTGAAGTATTTCCAGATGGATATCTGATTTTACGTTAGATAACTATTTCAAACTTTAACAAGTACGTAAGTGCCTTTAGTCACAAGGCAAATACTATAGATAATTGTCTAACGTTCCAATTTAGGTCTGAGCTCAAAACACAAATAGTCACAATCACCCCATTGTACTTTTCTATTCGATTTTAATGAACATCAGGTGCTTACAAGTTTCTAACTACAAGACATCATTAATGTCCTCGCTCACAAGACAAATTGACATACACATTTAATGACTATAATATTTGTGAAGTAAGTTTAATTAAATCCGCAGAACGGTTTTGGAATATGAGATCTTTGAAACCCTGAATAACTCATTTCAGTGAACGCTCAGGAAAACACAACATTGTTTATGAACTATTTCCGACATGAGCCAAAGTTACCTAATGACCATAAATAAACCCAAATGAACCACTATTCGTTTTCTGATTGCAAGGTGATATCGATTAAACTCAAAAACAAACTTTTAAGTCACTTAGGTGATACAAAACACAATGAAGATAAAGATGAACAACAGAGTAATAATTCTTCGCATGTTATCTATAAGTCAGAGTCAGGATGGCCGAGCGGTCTAAGGCGCTGCGTTCAGGTCGCAGTCCGGTCTTCCGGGCGTGGGTTCGAATCCCACTCCTGACAATACTTTTTTCCCCTTCAAATCAGGATAATAAGATTTTCAATAGCTGTTGTTATATAATGCTAATTTCTTGTTCCTTCAAGCATAATGTTACGAAATAATGTGTTTATATGAGTACTGACTGCTTGCTAAGAACCAGTCTCGCAACTTCCCATTGTCAGAGCAAACCACATAAGTAAGATTCGGCTCATATCTTCGATCATCGTAGGGAATGTCGAACTCGTGCTTTGAATCAAGTCTAGAGGTGCTACGAGTTTTCTCTCGGGACAAACTAAACATTAAAGATTGTAGTAGAATTAATTATTAAGTTGTTATGAAATTCGTAAATGAAACAAAAGTTTTCAAAATTCCTTAAAAAAAATAAATGACGTATACTGCTCGACTGTATCTAATGAAGTTTAGTTTCCAAATTAAACTTAGAGAAGACATATTAAAATACTGTTTTAAGTCGTCTGTTTTGAATGGTTTCGTGAGTAATAAGATAATTCTCTATTCCGAACGTTGCCGAACTTACTCCTATACAGAACTGAACGTATAACAATACTACCAACAAAAAACAGCATTAGAAACAAAATGACAGAACTAACAGCCCAAAGGATACAATTAAAAGAACTCACTATTACATACAATACAACACATTTTCTGTGAGACAAAATACTTGCACTAAAGAAAAAGAAACAATAAACCGAGCGAAATTGTCTTGTCAACACCAGTATTCGAAACCCAAACCTCTGACATGAGAAAACAACGCTCTCAGTGAAGGTAGAATGTTATACATTAGTGGAAAATTAAAACATCAACTGACGTACATTTTAAATTTGCGGTATTAGCTATGTCACTGCATGAATTGATATTTGCAATCCTAACTACAAATTCTAAGTGTATTGGACTACGAGATTTCAGATATTGAGCTTTAAGGAAAGTCTTATGGAAATTGCCGATATAAAAGTGTTATATAAACGGAACAAAATTGCTCATAGCGCTAGTGCCAAATTTTTACGTACATTATCTTTACTTCTTAGTGTGCGTGCATGATCACAGGTTCAAGTCCGTGGGGTTTATTGTACGGAGTTGATCGAATCTCACTTTACCTGCAATATACAAAATTTTATCCTTAGGAGTTCAGCAACTCGTCTCGGCCGTTCGTAATAATTCTTATTAATGATGTTCATTAAAAATGTTGGTCCTTTCCCGTTGTCTTTATTCCCTTCTTCACTATTAGAATATTTACATCTAATAATTATTGCCACCATAATTTGTGTTATTTTGAATGTGAACACTATTTACCAATTCGTAGACAGTCAAATTTAGAAAGTTTTGGCGTAGCTGGGAAAAAGTAAACCGTTCTGTCGGTTCGTAGATTCGAACTCATGCGTACGTGGATCAAAATTACAATAACTATGTGCCTTAACTCTCTTGGCCAACGGGTCTGTACTAGAGAGTCCTGAATTCAAACGAGATCTTGTACCGCTGCGATTATAGCGATTTTACTTCCTTCTGCATTCCATAGAGACTGAATTTACGGAGCTATTTTTTACACTACACAATTTAACTCACTAAGCCCCTTCAGACATTGTACTAGTCCGTGTGTTCTCCGAATGCAGTAATTCCGCTAGATCCCCCTGTGGGGGTGTCACCCCCCCAAATCTCGACATCACCTCCAACTTAAAAATTTTGACTGAGAAAAATAGATAGAAACCGTGCAAAACTCCACCTACACTCTCCCAATTTTGACTTTACACTCCCCAAAGCTAAAAATCCTGGCGAGAACCCTGTCTGAGTGAGTGTGATACCCCCTTGCAGTAACTGACCTTATGTCATTCATATTGCACGACAACAAGTGCAAAAAGAGCTATTTAGAAATTTTGCTGAACACCCTATTGATGTACAAAGTTTGATTACAATAAGAATTTATTACGGGTTGAAATTCTGAAGAGTTCCCTGTTAGTGGGCTGTCTGGCTCTTTATCTCAGTGGGTTCTAATTTTCCTTCCGACAGAGCAAAGTACCAATAATGAATGGTCTTGGCTCCACTCGTTACGCACTAATTCGATCCTCTATTCACGCTCAACTAAATCCTATCTTAAAAATCTATACTTCAGAGTAGTGTTTCTCAAAGTGTGGTTTGCTTACTGCTGTCGTCAGTTAATTAGATGTCCACAGGTTGTCTCATGTCTCTTGCTTCTTGGCAAGAAAGGATTTTAATCTTGAATCGTTCAACTTAAACGATATGTTGTCCCATAACTTGTCAACTTATTCCAACGTAGCCGAAGACACATTAAGAGTGCGACCCAAGATGAAACTATAGATTCCAAGTCCATTTGATAATTGGCCTGTTATCCAGTGCCTGTTGACATGAAGTAAGGGTAGTATGAACTTCATCTCAGTCTTTGCGATGTTGATGTATCCACCGCGAGTATAATTAATCGCGATTTTGCACCCTTCTGTCTAGTTACTAGATTAACTTGGGTAAAACTTTTGTGTAGAAACAGCGCAAAGGTGAAGACTGATAATATTTGGTCTGCATCGGGGTTGTCTGTGTTTCGTAGTGTCCTGATTCGATCTTCATCAGTATGGATATATTATCCTACATTAGAATTTTAAAAAGATGTTAATCACATGCTTTACAATCATATTGTGTTTCTGGAGTGCTTCTCTCTTTTTCAATCAATGTACGTAGTTACTTGTTTATGACCCACATACACTTTTGCAAAGTAACATTTCATTATATTTGAACAAACTTCACAACACGGAGATTTCAATTCGAATCATATGTATGAAACTTATTTCCTGTCTCTAGAGAATGCTTGCCTGGTGCTACTATTGTACTAGTTCCAAGATACCACCATAATTGGTACATAACCCAACTGGGATTCACTCCAGCGACCATTTTTTTCTATTTCATTGATTCAAGTTCGACCTGGTAATTTGTTTTAAATACAATATTTACTTTCCATAGAGATGATATTTCACCAGCTATTATTCGCAGTCCTCTCCGTCACGGTCAATGCATTTCCTCCAGAATTTTGGAATCTCCCGGACTCCAATTTCGTATAATTCTCTACTCTGTTGTTTGAACTGTCTCAGGATGAAGCTTTTGACCTCTTTGCTTGATCTGAACTTCTTCACTCCCCAAAATTTATCTAATGGGTCAAACAGGTCACTTTGGATTCTACGGAGGGTGTCTTAGAACGTCCCATGCCAATTCCGCCAATGTTTCCATGGTCATCGCAGTTGTATGGGAGATAGCTCTCTTTTCGAGAACGAGTTGAGTAGCCCTGCTCTTTTCTTGCTTTGCGCTAGCTTATCATGTACGGTGGTATACAACGCCGCTAGCGCTAATGTTCAAGTGCAGAGATCAAATGATTTACACTAATCCTCCTGTTGTTCAGTATGAGCTCATTTACCCATACGATCTTGGCGTCGTTAACAGCAGTTTCCGATCTAGGCTGTTCGTTATTGACACTTTGTCTGCCCTCCTTGAACACTTTATGCCACTCAAACAGCCGATCGAGGCAGACACGACTCACCAAACTATACTTGAACTCTCTGGTGAATTTCACTACCATTGACACTTTCCTTGCAGAAAAATTTGATAAGTATTCGTTGCTGCACGGAAACCGAAACACATGAAGTCGCCATTTCTATCTTTGTAGTGCGGGAGTTGTCATGGCAACGAAAAATAACAAAACAAGTGACGTTCTGGAAGTGTGAGATACCAGCGTAGCCAAACTCATAATAATAGGAGGCGTAATAGTTAAAACAAATTTAGTACAAACCAAAATCTAGGTGAATTGATTGGTACAAGTATTTGTGTAAAATTCCATCAGAACACTTGGCCCTAAACATTGTTTTACATCCCGTTTTTAAATTTCAATGCTTTCTCTGGAAAGGAAGGGCTCTAATAAGAAAATCCATATGAGGAACCTCTTAAAGTCTCTTCTTGACTTACATATTTCACTCTTATCCATGCACTATAGAATGTTTTCGTTCAGCGAGTAATACATGAAGCAATGCGTCATTTTTAAATATGGGGTGATTGGTGCAATGTGGCGAAATGTACGAATATTAAAAATCTTATTTAATGACTAAGTTTTTAGGTCATATCTTACCGCTCTCGTCTTCTGCCCAATATCAAATCTGGATTCGGACCACTAATCAAAAACTGAGTGTAATGTATGGTCTTATGACTAAATAACTTTAAATAATATTTTTTTAATTCGTGCATATCAGAACACTAACTGGGACTCTACCATGACCTATCCAAAGAGGTATAAAAATTAGGTTATGGGGTGATGTACCCGGTCAACTTGTTTCTACTTTCTAAGCCTTCATTAAAAATCCGCATATCACTCCGTTGGAAGCTCTCAGTCTATTCATTGCTCTCACGAGGACAACGTCCGTCTAGTGATGGATGAATGACTTGAATCCCAACGAAAGATGTGATGAATATTTCTAAACGTAAAATAAATTTGCCTATCAATTAGCAAACAAGTTTTACATTGCCCTTAGTCCCCGTCGATTGTATCTTAGGCCATGGTAGATTAAGAATCACACCAAACAATTCACAAACGTGAATTATAATAATATATATTTATTTTTAAATAAATAGCTGAATATGAAATGACATGTAAGACATATTCTGAGATGAATGTTTTTAACAATGAAATCTGTATTAAACCAAAAGATGATAATGATGCTGCTTTTGTACTTGTGTCCCCTTCGCCTCGTGTACATACGACGAGTTCCGTTGTCACATGTGAGGTCGTACGTGGTTGTATCACGTGTCGGCAACAGTGGAGGCGAATGAACGTTGTCTCGTGATACGAGGTCCATCACCAGGTTTTTCGTCAAAAATGCATTAACCCAACCTGCTTAACATATGATATTTTAGTCTGTTCCTGTATATTACGAACTAAGGAAAATGTGAGAATCAGGAATTTGTTGAAATATTTTCACGTACATTGCCTCCTGAGTGCAATGCACAGAGAGTCAATCATTACTGGAGATGTTTACCAGTTCTTGACCTGTCAACGTTCTGAAGTCCTGGTTTCACATCACGTGTTGTGTTCTGGTAGGCGTTACCGGATATCTATTGAAACATTTAAAGGAACCAATAAGCTATACTACACGTGAAGATAAGTGTTCCATGCACAAGTTTGATGGTCAGGTGACTGAGCACGAGACATAGACATTCTCTAATGGTTAAGGGGGGTTATCTTTTCAAACATCCGGGGTTGTTATACTTCAAAAAGGCATCAACCGCAATTTTAATGTACTTAGATATGGTATTCACTGAGGGAAGTTATCTTCTTGACGCAAATATTAAATCACGTGAAGTAAGTGGAGATCAGGACAAATGGGTCACACATACACGATTTAGTCAGTTACGAATGTATTCAACCCTTTGTCCTTTGTTAATGTTACGAATATTGTCTATTATTAGCATTTATCCGATGTCAATGATTTGACTTCTGTTGTCAGTTCTCCAGATATTTTCTGTCTCTGTATCATTGCTTGTCCTCAGTCAGGGATCGACTCCTGGGAACATTTTCAATGCTTGTTCTCATCTTGTATTAAAAAAATCAAACATAATATATCTTACTGCGCGATATCAGGGCACTCAAATTTAAGGGCACTCCTCACTACTTTCATCGTTTTATTGCTGGCAATGACTATGATATAGATATTCCAGAAGATGGAACAAGATTGTTGTAAGTAGCATGAATTTTCACGGCAGATGATATATATCATTCAATTTTCTGTCCATTTATATATTACCAAGAAAAGTAAAAAGTTTTGGGTACATGAACCTTCGACATGTAGTACTGATTAACAGAAACAGAATCCTACAAAAATATATCCACTTGATTGAAGCTTTGCGTGGTTTCTTTATTGGACTATTTCTTCAGACTCAGGAAAAATTTTTGGCAAAATAAAATGTTTCTCCCGTATTAGAAAATAATATTGATGAAAATGAAACATGTGTTTAGAAGTAATACTGTTTCTTATTGTCCAGTAATATATAGCTTTTGATAAAATAGTTTATATTACGATTACCGCAATAAGAATATGTCTTCAGAATAATTTATTGTGTGCCAAGAACAGGAACAATTTCTATTCTGAAGTATAGCAGAGATTCAGAGAACATATAATATATTCTCTTGCTTTAACTCCGAAAACTTGACTTTTCCTATATAACCTTGAAAGTATGCGCCCGCCGTGTTGCCAATTTATTCACGCATCCCATGATAAACAGCTTAGAATCTATTGCAAGCATTTGTTTATTTGACGTGGCAGCAGCGGGAATAGTGTCTACTGTTTTTCGCTGTCAGCAGCCAATGACAGAGGTGTTGCCATACGGGTTATTCGAGTTGCTTCTCCGTGATTGGACACCGGATGACATAGCGTGAGAATGGTAGTACTATTTGTTGAGTATGAACACAAGCTGAATTGAATTTAAGCTCTGTACTAAGACTAGTCTATACTAACGAGTCACTACCAATCTTAAAAGATTGTTAATCAATTGTTAGTACAGCGCTAGTCACTTCAAAAAAAGTTTCTGAATACGGCTGTAGGTGTCTATGTTGAATGATGAAAAGACTTCATTATACTCAAACTCTTCACTGAAGTAGAAAAAAATGATAATAGAAATTCGTTCAACTCTGAATGTTTCAATCTGAATTCAAGTGAAGTAGGTCTGATTTACGTATCGTATACTTTTATATTACTTCCAGACATAACGTATTCCTTCCTACACTAAGTGTGAGTTATGTGATGATATGAACTTTAGGGCTAGAATTATTTTAAGTTCTTTCATATCTTAGTATAGTTTATAACCAACTAAATATTAGTGACTACTGAATAGTGGGAGATGCTTACTAAATTAGTATATGCCTTAGGTGTATAGTTGTTGATAACATATCAGTATTCTGTCATGCTGCTAATAGCAACGGGGCACTAGTCTCTAAGTGTGTTGTGGAGCCCGTGTTCGTAAAAGCAAATGTCTTTTATATAATTACCAAATTACGATGCTAGAACCCAAAACATTGACTTTTGAGTTTCAGCTTGCCCTCATCCTTATAGGACACAGTTAACATTCTTGCTTGCAAAAAGGCACAGAAAGCCTTTCTGTAGTTGCATTACGTAAAATATTTTACAAGTAGCAACCCTTTGGGTACTTATTTAATACAAACACTCGTAATGAAGAATTTTAAATAACTAGGAGAGTTATCAACCATTGTCAAACAAAATCCTATAAATATATGAAATGTTTGATTAATCCTTAAAATTGTAATAGGCTATATTGAAAAACATAATTTTACTAACATTTGAGTTTCTTTAATCTTACTAACCTTTAAAAAACTAAAGAAATAACTGCTGCTTACATAATCCCACCATTTGTTCTTTGCAAGGAGATCTCACTGTGATTTGCTGAAGGAGAAATATGAAGAAATCTTTTCCCTCACCCCTGCCCTCAAAATTGACAGGATTCTGTTGGGTTGACGCGATGGGAAAGGTAAGGAAATTTGGTAAGGTAGAGGGCCGATGAGGGCCTGGAGGTTTCTAGCACAAGAGCCCGGGCTGGCTCTCCATGGGGCTGATTGTAGCTGACATTTGATCTTCATATATATATTTTTAGATCTTTTTCCGTTAGTCTGGTGGGGTGTCACAAACCCCATAACTGATATTCGGTTTTATTTCTTCTTCGGTTGGCAACACTGTACCTTTCTGCCATCTATTGTATAATAGGAGAATGTAGTTGAAAATAGTATAGAATCACACATTTGTCCTCGTAAAATAAATTTGTTTTCGCTGGGGTGTCACACACCTCATTAGACTAGTGGCGTCCCACTTTTTCAGTACTGACTGATCAAATGTGAGAATTAGTTTCATACTTATAATTATTATTTATTATGTTTGAGAATTATTGCGAGGAATGTGTGCAAGCTGTTGCGATAGGAGAAGCAGGCCGTATTAGACGATTTTTTTTAAGAGGACTCTTAGATACTACCAGAATTGCATAGAGAAACAAAATTATTTCTCATTGCTACTAAAATTACTTTTTCTCTTCTATAATGCCTTCCTAAAATTATAATTTATAACGATGTACACTAATGGAAATAAATTGGGGTTTCTCACACCACACCAGACTAACGACGCCATTTTTTAATACCAGACTAACGCAAGGTTAAAAATAGAGGTGAAAAACTAACGATTGTAATAGAAAACAGAATAAAATCATTTTAATAAAATATTTCATAGGACCATAACTCTCCAGCACATACGGTGTAATAAACTGGATGAGAGTACCATGTTTTATTTTATTGTTGATGCTTCGAATTTCGAAATGCCAACAATGAATGATTTATAGTCTAATTTTACAAATATGTCTTATTTGACTATCTGACGTAGTAAGTACTCACTGAAATCAAACCATTGTCTCTTGCATCCACGTGCCTTGTTGGCTGAGTGCATCGCAGTCTCTTGGAAGGTGTCCGATTGCCAAGAAGCGTGACGAAGCGTTAATTAAATGTGGTACGAATGCGTAAAGTATATTATTATGCATCGCAAACAAATATGGTTTGTTCTTTACCATATCATTTAATTAAAAATTCTTCCCCTGTCTCATAATAAGAGTCACATTTGCATATTTAATATTTCGAAGATTAATAGTTTTTCTTCAGTTTTGTAGGACAACATTTTGTTAATGCCACTTCATCGTTTATTTTATTGAAAAAAAAAAGCAGTAAAATAATCGTAAGAAGAACTCTTTTAAAAGTACATGTTTTGCGATTTTAAAACTACGCAAAAGTTGAAAGGGATGAAGGAAATTTTCAGATTTTGAGCGACCTAAACAGCAAATGACGAATAACATTCGTAACGAAGTACAGTACAATCCCGTTAAGCCGGCCCCCTTTAAGTCAGATGTCCGATCCGAATAACCCGGACGGAAATTACGTTGAGCGACTGGCGGATACTACACCGACCGAACTTCTCATGCTGATGCGGGTGCGAGATCGCGCCGCACGCAAGCGTTATTCAAAACTAAAGCAGCAGAAACTCACGAGCTTTTTCTCCAATAATAAACCTCTCAATGTGTTTTGCTGTGTAGTCATAAATGTACTACTGTATACTGTAAGTACAGTATTTTTTTATTATTATTAAAAGGAGCTTCAATATACTATTAGTTATGTTTTTCTTCACTTTACCGATCTTTCGCCACAATCTCCGGGTAACCCGGATTTTCGTTATCCCGGACCGGCCTCGGTCCCAATAGATCCGACTTAACAAGATTCTACTGTATTACAATTTTTCCTACAGCCCAGTGGAATTGAAGAACATTCGCAGAGTCAGAAGAATTTAAAGTGTATCAACACACGAACTCCCGATTGTGGAAGCAAGTAAAGTCCTCAAGATTCTCCGAAAATCCATGTCCTAACGTTGATATTCAAAAGGCAGCTAAATGTGGAAGAAAAAGGAAAGTGGATTCAGAAAATTAACGAACAAAAAATGAACGATGTTCCTTTAAATAAATAGATACAATTGGGAGTTCATCGTAAATATGCCTAAAAGTATACAGTGCATCGAATTTAGAAAGAAAGTATTTAAACGTATATATTTCTTCGATAACACACAGTAAAAAATGCCTGTGTTAATTCAACACAATCCGGTGTCCCAGCGTGACTACCACTTTTTTGTGTTAAATCAACACAACACACGGTGTTGATTTCGGTACTGGGAGAAAAAAAAAAGTTATGACAGCGGCTAGATTTGAACATGGGTTGCTCAGTTAGAAGACGAGCGTCTTACCGACTTCGCTAAATTGTCACACGGAAAGGAGCCCTACATTGAAACAGTATAGAGGCTTAATAAAATGTTGCTGAACCCTAAACACAAAGAAAGTTACTCTCACGACTTATGCCATGATTCAATCACTTTTCCATTGTTCAATTAGGGATCACAATCCCCATTTATTGAAAATATGTTCCATTTCTATGAAAGCAAGTGCAGCATTTGACATGTTGTTACGATAAGAAAGCAGTAATACTGCACAAATGTTTGGCTGACGCCATCTTGCTTAATTTCATAGAAATGGAATATTCTCAATGAATGGGAATTCTGGTTCCCAATTGACAAATAGGAAGTGATTAAACCATGGGATAAGTCGTGCAAGTAACTTAGTTTGTTTCGAGGGTTCAGCAACATATATTCGATCCTATACATTGTTTAAATCTATAGTGTAGTCATTTATTTCAAATGTTGTTAACTAAATATCGCTCGCATCTAGTGCCTTTACTGTCTGACGATTTAGCCAAGTTGGTAAAACACTCTACTTCTAATAGAGCAACTCGTGTTCTAATCTCATTGTAGCCGTAACTTTTTTTTCACAGTACCGAAATCAACACCGTGTGTTGTGTTGATTTAACACACAAAAGTGGTAGTCACGCTGGGACACCGGATTGTGTTGAATTAGCACAACTATTTTTTACAGTGCACCAGCCAAGGGCGCCGATCCCGGGGAGTTTGGGGGACCCTTCCCTCCCCTAATGCGGTGACCCAAAATGGTAAGTTGAAATCGGTTATCCTATTTGTACAGCACATGGTCATTCATTTTCCAATTCTACTAATGCGTCTATCCCTTTGAGAAATCTATTTCATTGATAAATCCCACATCTGAATGTCGCAAAAAAAAAAAAAAAAAAAATGAATGGGCTCCCCCAAAATTACATAGAAATTGGCGCGGCGCCCTTACGTCAGCTCTTACTGATCAAAATAAACTTTAAAAAACTTTTTTTTCTCTCTATGCGCAAGCTGATGATACAATTTATGATGTGGTGGATCACGTTCGTATTGATAAAACATGGCTTTATATTACAAAAATGAAGCCGTTCCAAGCTTTAATTTGTACTTGTAACATTCAACCATGTTGAGAAATAAACCTTCAAATTTACGATTACATCCTATTGCATCTCATTATTACGTAGCTACTATTTCGGGGCAAAATTCAAGTGTTAAATAATGTCACTTATTTTGGGACAGAGGGAGTACATTGCATGTGCGGTACAAAATAATAACAATACATATTTAGGGATCTTAAAGAGCTTTAATAAGTATGAAAAAAAAATCTCTTTAGACTATTAATGTGTTATGATCTTGGTGAACGTTGGTTTGGCATTCTTTATTATTTTGCTTCGAACTAGTGATAAGTTACGATTCGATTCTCTTCCTCATATCTTTTTTTCATGCAATTGCATCATGTTGCGCCCCAAATTCCCATCATGATGCCGCTAAAATATGATAAATTCTTGAGAACAAGGTGGAGACGAGAGCGGTTGAACAATTAAGTCTGAGTTCTGTATTTCACCCCCAGAAAACTCTGGAAAGTGTAGCGCTTCATTCCACATCTCCAATGGGTCAAGATGGCATGATGATTCTTACCATGGATAATTGTTATAATTGTATAATCAATGAAACAGGATACTATGTGGTACGAAAAAAAAACGGGACAGAATCTTAGCAGTTAAAATCTGATTTATTTTCAATTTCAAATACAATGAAACAAAATACAAATACAGTTAATGTTAACTGACAATTATTTCTTATAAATATAGTCTACTATTCGAAACCATATGGTAAATAAATTGTAGTAGTAATACATCTTAAATAATATCTTTGTAATTTATATTTTATGTGTTTAATGTTCTTTGTAGTATGCTATTACTTTTACTTGTGGTTTTATACATTTTCTCTCGTTGTAGGTTGTAGTAATATAGGTTAGTTTCACACGCTATTTCAATGATTATTCTGTTTTATCCGACCAGCTTGCTTGTTTTTAGAAATACATTTTATGGAGAAGAGAATACATTTTCTTACAACTAACGTACACAGACTATTAGAGACTTTTGCAAATTTGAATAAGATTTGCCAATTTACAAGCTAGGTATTTTAGACCTTACATTAAGTATACCATACTGACCAAATTTCCCGTATTAACTAAAGTAAATTATCTGAATATTAACTACCATAAGAAAGGGTTGTTGAAAGTGGATCAACGTTGTGGTCAGATTCGATGTCCTCCTCACGCCCGCTGTGATTTCTGGAACGGAACATTGAATTAATTGTTTTATTTTATTTGTTAATATTGAACAAGCAGTTATGGTGTAAGCCCGTTATATGCTAAGTGTTGACGTCCGTCTGCAGGCACTAGATGAGCAGGGATGGAAACGGTAGCGGTTAGGACAGTTTCTAAGTACGATCCGGCATTCGTCTAGTAAGGCTTAGTAAAACCCTAAAAGACTTAAGTCAGAATAGCTGGTAACGGACGTTCCAGGTTCTACAAGGTCCTGGCTTCGATATCCGGTTGAAGCATAGATCTTTGTGGATTTTAGAAACTTAACTGCTAATAGAATCGATACGTACCGAACTTATTAGCTACTAAAATGGGCCAAACGTACAAGGTTTACTATCGTGTTTTAATTTGAATTTGAATTTCATTTCTAAGGCCTTTACTCAACTTTGGTTCAGGCCGTGTGGATAATAATGGGATGAATTGGTGGAATGAAGAAAGTAGGAGGGAATGGGAATACCCCGAGAAAACCCACGCACCCAGTGTTTGTCCATCACAAAGCGCACATCGCATGAACACGGATCGAACCGACAATCCCTAGCACCAGAGCTGAGCGCTATACCATTTAGCCACCGCGGCCCCTAAAGTGTTAAAATAGGAATGCGTGGTTTTAGTAACACATTACACCAGCAACTGGTTCCCTTGAAAACATAATGTTCATATTAGCCAAGAGCATGAGAAACATCGAAATATGTGGCTATGTGTCAAGTATTTATGTAGACGTACATACTTATGTAAATAAAGTACATTGTATGCACTTGATACCTTAATAGAAGTGTAAGGAAGTGGTTAACGGTCTCGCTATCGTTCTATCTGTCCCTGATTCCATCCCCAGTGTGTGATTTCAATTTTGATCGTGATGCCAATTCTGGAGCTACTCGAATTAAGAAGTAGCGCACTCCGGTCTCGAAAGTTAGAAAAAGCGATGACGGAGGAGGGTGTCGTAGTGCTAACCTATTTGAACGAAAGCTGCCACAGGTCAAGATAGCCTATGGGCTGTCGAGAAGGAAGTTTATATTCCTGAGATGCTACGATCTTATTCCCTTGCCTGGCTCCACTTGAACTAGAAAGCGAAAGGCCGCGCTGTTGCCAAATTTGGTCAGTCACACAACACCTCCTCATCCACAACCTGTTCCTCCCTATTTTTTCCTTCTTTAATTAACAACAGTGTATTATCTTTAAAATGGTTGATGTTATGATATTCTGTTAAAAAGCTGGTAAACTACAATAGACGTAAGTTTTTATTTACTTGATGTGACAACAACAGGAGTGTTGCAAAACGTTATCAGCAGTCGACAACAGGAATGTTTCCGTCTGCTATTTGCGTTGTTTGTTCGTGATTGAAATCCGGCTGGTAAGTCGTGGTGACCTTAGTTTTATTAGGAAAAGATTTTGTGTTAAAGTATGATGATCATCGGTTACGGTATACAATGGAGAAAGAATCAAATGAACTGCAGATAAGGAGAAAATTTAATTGAGAAATCATCCGCTTCAGCAGAGAGGAAATAAGAGAAGCAAACAGAATGGAGAAAGTAAAAGTCTTTGTAAAGAAGGACAACCATTTTTAGGGGCCCATCAGAAAATTTATTATGATGATAATATTTCAGTGTTTTAACGCTTGAAGGTATATCAACTCATATTGAAATAGAAATTTATTTTATTAGCGTGAAAGTAGGTGGAATTTAAACGCATCGTTACATACGTTGTTGTTAGAGTATCGAAGATACCTTTATTACAATATGAAAGACTTTTAGCTTACAATCTGTCAGAGAGCAATTGTCTTCTTCAACCATTTAAAGTAATTTTCGTTAACAAATGTGAAACATAACAGTAGATTTAACTCGTATGTATAAAAGTGTATGTGCCATTGAAATTATAAAAGAAGTTCAATACGTATATTGCTTGTATATATGAATTCAAACAATACTCGGCATATGCTACACTGGTACACATTTTTGTACACTTTTGTACTGAAAATGAGTTCGTTTTCTGTACAAGAAAGCAACTTACAAGTGGCCAGCAAGTGTTCGAGTGTGTACAAGAAGTGCCAAGAGTTTATTATGTCTTTCTAAAGTTGAACATTTGCTGTCAACTTTTTTAAATAATTATTTTATTTACACACAGTTGGTTCATAATATGTCCTTATAAATCAGGCTAACTTAGCATCAAATATCTTTTTAATATCTAGCGCGAAAACTTACGGATTTCAACAGGTTATCACTGAGACGAGTCGATTTCTATCCCCATTTCTTGAAGAAAATTCAATCTATTACCAGGATAGCTTATTAATACACTAGAGCTTGTAAAAAACTAGTTTACTGCATAGAGATGCTCAAAACTTAACATCTTTGAGGTGCGGAAAGCACATATAGAAAATAATTCTTTTACAGTGTGCAATTTATATAGACGGAGAGAGAGAGAGAGAATTTCCTCCACAAACATTAACCGATCCCTCCCTATCCTCCTTATACTCAATTTCAACTTTTAAATATCTCAAATATAGTCTATTAAACGCTGATGTTCATTAAGCTTGAGTTGATAGTAGTTTTACAAAATGTTTTATTTTATATAAAGGGTATAGACGAGTAACATTGTATGAGCTCCATAAAAGAGGTCCTTGCTTCAAACCTTAGTGCTTTGATTATAAGTAGACTTTCCTTCTACTTTCCTTTGTTCTATTGGGAGAGTGTAACTTACTTTTATTAAATTAATTATATTCGAGATTATCATTCAACTAAAGAGACAGTGTCTAATCCAGCCGACAACTTTTTCCCCATTAAAATTATGTCCACCATTTTCCTGTCTTTCAGGTACTCTACAGAGTTCTGGGGCAAGAGATGTTTTGAAAACTAAAAGATGAAAAAAAGTCATGAAATGACTAAGGATGTATTGTGATGAAAACTTTTTCTTGTAGGATGTCCACCATCTTGTTTCGCACAAGAATCCTTTTAAGCACAAGCTCATATTTCAAACTAACCTTTTCACGGTTTCTAAAACGTTTTCAAACGAAATGAAAGTAGACACAGAAAGAGAATTAAGCTTCCACCTAACCTAAGACCATGGCACTCATATAATCAAGATGGACCAAAGCCATTAGTTCCTAAAATGATCATACAAAATAAGTTTTATCGAATTTTAGAACAACTCGATAAAACTTATTTCGCTGGAATCCGTATCATGAAATAAATTATTTTTAGTTCTTCTGTTAAGTTTACGAACCGAAACTGATCCTTAACTTTATGTGGCAAAGTACTACATATTTACTGTATACATTTGGTGTAAGGAGCCTAGTGTGCACTAGCCCACATTACACGTCGGTGGAAAAATTTATTCCGTACGCTTTTCAGGAATTAATATTACTAATTAACATTATTTTTATTCTCTCTAAAAACTTGGACGGCCATTTTGTTGAATTAATATATTTTACATTATTTAAAGTAAGTTATAACTCGAATTTTATTTAGGATTTCACTTGGATTAGCAGACCAACCGAACAATTCTCGATTCGCGAGTTTTTGCATAGATATTAAATAAACATAGTTTTCATATATTTTTATACATATATGCACGACAGGGTCGCGTTCCTTTGACCTTTTTGAAGGGTAATCTGTTCGGGCACCTTCGGGTGTCACCATTGCCCTTGAATACTACAAAAATTCATTAATTTAAATAAGTCCTGTTTTACTGATTTTTATCATATTTCCTTACATAAACCATTATCATATCTGTATAATGCAACGTCGATACTCTTTAAAAACAACTTACAATGTGTGTGTATACATATTTCTATGCATTTTTTCTATAAATTGTGCAGAAAACGGTCAAGAAACCGCGTGCTGAAAGGGTCACGGTGTCTTTGTGCCAGTCACATTGTTTGAGCAGTCGCTTCGTAACTACGATACAAAGAAACGTCTTGTCGGTGCTTATGTATCGGCATGTCAAGGTCAAAGAGAAAGTGACAGATACTGTCGGATATTCGCCTCAAACTTTTGATATCTCCCTTGCACTCCATTTATAATGTGGTGTAGGTTCATCTGTACCCACAAAATAAATTTTAACTTTTCATTTTTTATAATTTTGTCTTCAATTGTTCTATAGATTTGAGTCATTCTCCGTTAACTATTAGTTTCTAACTTAGGGACGATAATTCTACCTTCATCGAGATACGTACTTGGAGTCTTCAGTGGGCAGCGTGGGATCAAATATCGAAGTTCACCGAACAAGCAAAAAGGTCTTTACTATGACCATCCAGATAAGATGCACTTCTTAAGTAACTGAACGTAACCAGATCTAACGTAGTCTAATTATGAAATTTAAACTTAAGATATGGTATTGTACGATATAACGTAATAAAATCTATTGCAAGTCCCAAAACAATCTCATCATATTGATGTTCCACATATTAGAACCCAGATATTTATTCTTTACTTATAATCAGGACACTGCAAAAAATGACTGTCTACATTCAACACTTTCCAGTGTCCCAGGGTGACAATAGCATTTTTGTGTTAAATCAACTCAACAAACAATGTTGATTTCGGTGACTCAACAGAATGGATGTGTTGTCTTGTGCTGATTCATCACAACGGAGGGTGTCATACTAGCACTATCGTGGTGCTGAATCAACATTAACAACACATCCATTGTGTTGAATTACCGATATGTTGAGTTGATTTAACACAAAAAACTGGTCATCCTGAGACACCGGAAAGTGTTGTATTAACATAGTCACTTTTGCAGCGTATACATCCTAAAATTTTGAAGAAAACTTCCAAAGAGCACTGAGAACTTAAGAAGGTATGTTTGCCATAGCAAGTGCGAGGTTTGGGGACTATGTTGGATATGGTAAGACATCCATTCCCAGCTCCTGAAGAAATGTTTTTGTCATGGTTGCAGTGTGAGATCGCCTTATCGAGCTGGAGAATCACAGGATGGCATCTTGCTGGTCGACGCAGCTTTTTCGCAGTACAGTGCAAAATTTATTGTCATATTTCTGGGGAGGAGCTCAAAGTGAATGAATACTTTTTGGCCCCACTAAATGGACAACAATGTCTTGCGTGGATGTAGTTCACTTTTCACACGGTCCTATTTAAGTTCTGTCATTGTTTGCTGTGTATGACGTTGATGCACAGACACCAGTTTTCATCACGCTACAATTCTGGACCAAAAGGATTGATTATGTTGATGAGGAGAGCGATGACGAGCGAGTAAGGAAGCGCAGATGGCTACATATTGACATTTGTTGTTGTCGCTGTGTAGGCGGGGAACTCACGCACCAAGTTTCTGCAGCTTTCCCGTGAAGTGCAGGTGTCTGCCGATTGTTGCATCATCACAGCCCAACCCTGTGTGGCAAATTCTTGTATCGTTTGGTGTATATCTGCATGAATTAATGTGTTCAAACGGTTTTAATCAAAGTCCAATTTCCGTACAGACTGTGGACGTCGTTCATGTCGAGCTGCCCCTTCTTGAAACGCGCATACCACCTTTGGGCAATCCTCTCACTTATTGCGTTGTCGCCATTCGTTACACAAATGCTTTTGTTGGTCACATTTCGATTAAATTCCAACAACATAATGCGCCGAAAATGTTCGTTCTTCTGCGATTGATACTTCATGTTCAATCACCTGCAAGAAAAAGAAACCACTATAATGTCAATGGTTCAACCCGACATGAATTAGCAAAACCTATGCAGTGCACACACAGAATAACAACCGCAACAACTAGTTCACAGGAACACTTCCTTTCTTGACCGACAGAATTTATGCACCAAGCAAATAGTACGGTGTGATTCTGTAGTAAACCTTGAAATCCAAATACTACGAGATTTCACTCTGTACTTGTGAATGTGGGTGCTGCGAAAGGTAGTTTATTTTAATCAGGAATGATGCAGATACATCTCAAACTGAAACCAATCAGAAATAATAGACAAAATACCACAAATATTGGTTCGTAAATCGTAATCCGTACTTAATCCCCGCAACACTCTCGTAGACATCGTTCACGTAGTTATATACTTGTTTCTACAAATGTACACTCAGGTTCATTGAAGATAGGAAATTTTGAAAGTTCGAAAACTTGAACATTTTAACTACACTGAACATACGCAAATGTAACTCAAATTATTTCTTTAATTCCTCAAATTATGTTAATGACCACGTGAGATGGTTTAGTTGAAGTTATTCTCCGTGGTTCAGTGCGAAGGCCAGCTTGGTGAGGTGATAAAGATTCCACTTCTATTCCTGTGGGTCCTCCTAATAACCTAGTAAAACCTAGTTACCTTTTAATTATACCGAGCGAATATTGGATTGATATATTGAACCAAGATCAAGGCTGCCTTTTTATACCGTGTCTATCTTCTTCCTAAATTCATTTGTATGTTTGAGGTCTTCTTATTGTGGATTCGAAACTAATGCTCAAATTAATAATTCAATGTTGTCGGTAAATATCTGTCAGTATAATCATCAATGTATTAACTAAACAAAGTAAACACTTAAACACGAAACAGTTCTACTGACCATTAGCAATTACACAACAACTGCCCAGGTATAATATAACTTGCTCTATTCCGCCCAAACGCCGACACATTATAAAATCAAGCCTAAAATACACCAAAACGCAGCGTTCGATTTGTGCAATTTCCAGAGAATTAGTGAGATATGTATTATACGGTATTTTGGTATTGTCCATATCCCAGGTTAGAGGTATATATCTGTAAAAAGTACCAGAGAAGATTTCTGCCGAGAGGGGAATAATCCCAACCATCCCCCGCTACAAATCGAACACTGCCCAAACACATCATAGATATAAAATAAAGACAATTCGTAATCCACATTCTAAACAGTAAAACTCACTTCATGTTTACAATGAACCATAAACTCACATACAGTCCTTCTGTATATGGTAATAATAATTAATATTGTGAAATTAATAACAGACTTTGTAAAATTCTTTAATAAGCGATTTTAGCCAGTAATTTTGCAAACTTTGATTGAGACTAGGGTTACCAGCCGTCCGGGTTTTATCGGACATGTCCGGCTTTTTAATCTTTCTAGTAATGTCAGACCGGCATTAGGTATTTTCTTGAAAAAGTCCGGCATTTTAAAAATAAAATGAGCAAGACGTTATAACACCTCGGCTTGCATTGTATGTGTTATTTAAGGTAAACTCAATGGTCACGAATGGTAATTCGTCACTATTTAATAACTTCTAGGGTGTGTGGCTGGTATTAATATCGACATATCGCACTCGATTATTTTTGTAAGAAGCAGATGAGCTGTAGTTGCTGTGTTTTCAGTCTTTGTTTATACATCTCACGACGAGCTTCTGAAAAAAAGTTTGTTCCTCCAAATTCAATGAGTCCGGATTTTGTTTTTAAAAAGAAAAGTCCTGCTTTTTCCGGAGTTTTGTCCTGCATTTGACAATTTCCAATTGGTAATCCAAGTTGAGACAGATTAATATTTTCCTCAATCAGCAATTCCAAAACATATTGAACAATATAATCTTAAATAACAAGTCTGGCGTTGTCTCTATTAATGACTATTAGTAAGAAAGTAATTCGTTCATCTTGGAATATAACAATTTGTATCTAGACTCATCTATAGACTAAGGTAAGACATGTTAATTATTAGCTTATTTCCTGCTTTTCTCCAGAAACAGTTCCAGTTCCATTGTACAAATATTGGCGGTAGTCTTAGATGTGCTGAATCCGATAGCTATAAAAATCTTGGTAAGTTAAAATCTAGATTGAACACCATCTAAGAAAACGCTTTGAATGTTGCAGTGAAAATTAGAGTCGGGCTGTTAACGCATTATACAAGTAGGTAGTAAACAGGAAACAGATTAGGTGGTGTCAAATACGAAATAATTCAGCCACAAAATTACATTTTGTAAACGTATCTTTGGCAGTATCAATGTCTTCGTTTCTTTCCACGCTTTCCTTCGTGGATCGATGTTCTGTTCGCTGAAGCAAGGAAAGTGAAACGACTTGGAAGCCTCTCAAGGAAGTCTTTCCCAGAATCAGGCAATCTTCAGTGAATGTTTAGAAACAAGGAAATATTGATTAACGTTTCCTTACTATGGAGATTTTGTTGAATGTTGTTGATGAGATTAAGGTGTTCAAAATGTGCTATCTGATGTTATCAGAGCCATATATGTGAGAACGTTGGTTCGAAGAATGTATAGTTGAGACTTCGAATATGAAGTCAAAAAGTTAATTTAGATTATGATGTAGTTATCGCCTGATTTTTTAATGTGCTTGTTTATGAAAGGTAAAACATAGAAGTGTATAATTGAGGTATGATTGAATATTGTGTTTGTTGTAGGCAATTATTCAAATGATGTGTGGAATACCAATAGTAGGAAGAATGGGTTGTTCTGTTGTAGTACTAACGATTATTGACTTACTTCTTGTGGTAGATTTGAAGATACTACCATCGTAACGTTTGTATGTAAATACGGCTGTAACGACGAAGTTAAGATTTACTGATTTATATGAACTGTTAATAATACTGCGGAGTGTGGAAGATGATCTATGTATTGATTTGGCATGATTGGTTGCTGCTTACTTATGATGATAGCCTATGCATGAGAATGAAGCATTACTAATTAATTCTGGGAACAGAAACTAGTGTTTACTAGTATGTTCACAGTTAATTAATAGTCTTGTAGTTGTTGGACAATCTGCGAAACACGTAGAAAAATTGCATTGCTTTAGGTGGCACCTTGGATATAATTGAACATATTTTACGAAGATTCACTCAGCATATGATAAAGGGTCAATTTTAGATACCACCCCCATGTTCAAGAGTAATCGACAGGAACCATTAGTCTTATCATATAAATCGTAGTGTCTCGGTGAATCTTTGTACTTCATTCTAGTTTACTGAAAAAGTCATTAACTTTCTAGAAATATTGTAAGTGTACGTTATATGTGTCTGTGGTAATCTTAAGAAGTAAAGAATTGTGCAATCCTACTGTACCAAATAATTATGTTTTCACACTTTTTTCGACCAAACGGTTGTCTACATTTTTTGTCTCTAAAGTGATAAAACACTTGATCAGCTAAATAACAAAGGCTTATTTATTTAGAAGCTTCTCTATTGCCAGTCTACGTACAAAGAGATTTCAAATAGTAATTAGTAGACCCTAATGAAAGTCTAGGTTAAGTACCCACTAGGAAATACTTCCCCGTACTTTGAAACTCGGAAATAATCTTTGCTTCTTTTAAGAACAGACTATGTGCTACAGAATGAGAGCCAAAATAAATAAAAGATTGGGCTTTCACCGAAAATTTTTGTTTTGTATACTTTATCACATGACCGTATAACATTCAGTTTGGCGACAAAATTTGGCCTACTGGTTCGTCTAAAATCTTTGATAGACGCTGTACAAATACGCGTTCATTAATAAATTTAAGAAGAAAAGTCATACTACATATTAAACAGTTGGGTGCCACAAGCAAATTAAAAAATCGCGGCTGATAGTTTGAAGTCTTGGAACAATTGGGCGTCTTACAATATGTCTGGAACACTTGAGCAAACAATGAAATGGTGGTCAAATTCCACACTTCCGTAACTTTAGTATGACCACAAGTGCACAGCTCGTTTCCAAGTTTCACTTGTTAATCGTTTTACGTATCATGAGCCCATCGTTGTTACTTATTAAACTTTATCTTCGCTGATTAACTACAGAAAATGGAAATGAAACAGAAGCGGTACCAATACAGAAGCATGCTGGGTTACATCTGCAAGTCTGCGACATGGACATGAGCATTATCCGTGTCTAAACAAATACCTCGTCATAACAACGTTCATTAATGGCAGTACAACGTTATCATTAACATTCTGTTATAAAGTTTGACGTAATGATGTTCAAGAAAACATGCAAGTAATCTTGTTATCATAAGAAATCCCTGCTCGTACTGAAAAGCTTCGGACCAGTCCAGTATGTTGATGACGGATGCAGCTTACCAAAACACGTTCACCAGGGCCTGGATTTCTCCTGACACGTGTACGTCTATCACTTATACCGATGCAAACTTGGAAACCTCTGAAGACGCATTTAACGGTGATCAAAAATGAGCAAGAAACGTACCATAGAACGCCTGCGCGAAGGCCAATTTTCAGTAGACAGTTACAGTTTGTCTTTTGACTTCGGGTTTCACGGCGACTTCTATTAAAGCTGCAAACGGCTTCCGATCCACCACGACCATTCAGCAAATGCGACGATCTTCTGTGAGTTTTGACCTTGTATCATGAATCAAGACATAAAGCAATCCTTTGTCCAGAACTCAAAATGAGACAGTATACGCCGGTATGATATACCGGTACTTCTTTTTATTTTTCTTCTTATACCGGCACTTTTTGACGAAATGGTATAGCTGACGTTCTTGTTTCGGAAATATACCGTCACTTCTAAATTTCAATTTCGAGCACTGCTGTTGTGCAAGTTTCATTCACCTATCATAACTCCTTCTTTCTATTAGGATTTCATTTTCCATCAGTGTATTATATTCGGCGGCTGATATATTTTTTAAAATTTTATTTTGGGAGAAGAAGAACAATATTACGTAGAGGTTATTGATATTACTTCCAATGTTTGCTATTTCTTTACGTGTGCTTCCCTGCTTTGCTAAGAAACGATAACATAAACAAGAGGAAGATATTTCCTGTTGAAAAAAAATGTAAAGATTATAATATTTTTTTACTGTCCATTGTTTATGAGTGGTCACTATACTGTAACAGACTATATTAAAAATATTATTAAATAATTGGTTCAGTGCACTATCATTAAGTTGTTATCCTTTAGTACTTTTTTCTCTACATCATTTTTGGAAACAGACTCTGCAAGTCACTGGTCAGCACAATCATTAATCACCTACAAATAATTTGGAGGTTGGCGTATTACGCAAGCAAAGTTTATGAAGAGTGGTCATTAACGGCAGAAATCGCTTTCTGCCCAACCTACGCCGTCACAGGGCATTCAAGTTAGAAATTTCCCGCGATTTCTCGTTTAATTTAATGTAAAGCTTTTAGGCAACTTTAGCTCAGACCGGATGGATGATGATGGGATAATTGGTGGGATTAAGAAAGTGAGAGGAAACGTGAGCACCAAGAGAAAACCCACGCACACGGTGCTTGCCCACTACAATGTCCACATGACACGTGCTGGGATCGAACTGAGGACCCCACGCACCAGAAGTGACAGCTCTATTGCTGAGACACCGTCGACCACAATTTCTCGTATAAATAAAGAACGTTGTATACTGTTTATTCGCTATGATTATAGAATGATAACATATTTTTCCATGAAAGTTGGAGGAAATATTACGCATAAACTGTATGCATTAACGATATCCACAATTATTAATAGCAAGAAATTTAAGTTCTTCCTAAACAGAAATAGTACGAAATTTCATATTTACTTTGAGCACCAAATAGTGATTTTTGAACCAATGGCTCAAAAAAAAAAAAAAAAAAAACTTCCAATAGGAAAGTTGTACCAGATTCTTAAAATTCTCTTTTGCGTTGCATCAAATGTCTCTGGCTACGAAGATACTACCATGACTCTCATCCTATCATCCACGAGTAGCAGAATGGGACGGAATATTAACGAGCATACCTTCCCGTCAAGTGTTAATAGAAAGGCAATGAAAGAGTTGTTGATGAAATGTTCACCCACTATTATTATTTTTTATTTCGAGAGTTACTGGAGACTCTCGAAACCAGTGAGGGTATACACCTGAGTATAAGAAAATAAGCCAGAGAACCAAGAAATTAGAAACACACCCATATACTCGGTGTGAAGATGGAATTTCACCCTGGTGTTGTGTCATCAAATCATCTGTTAAATTTCGCGGAGTCCACACAAACAAAACTGCCAAAAAAAAGACATGAGAACTGTGCGGAGGAAGCTTTACATTATGTATACTTCTATAACTTTTATGACGTTGAAGTCTTTATGAACACCCAAATATGAGGCTGCTATACAGCACAAAAAGGTACGTATAAGAACATCAATAGTGACGCTACCCCCGCCCCTTAAAAAAGGATTGAAATTCTCAAGATGGCAAACAATTATTGTGAGTAAACTCTCATCTTTTTTTGTGCTGTTTCTTCTGAATTACTTCACACACCTTTTCAAAAGAATAAATAAATAAGTAAATAATATAAATAAACTAGTGTAAAAAGAACATCCTTGACTTTTGTCACCTGTAATAATTGTATGGCATATAACCATAAAAATCACATAACCTTTCAGTCAACTGTGTACTGCTCTACAATACAATACTCATGACAATAAAAACGGAAATTTTCCCACTTGTACAGGAAATTCCATAAACCTTCCATTGATACTAACACGAAACTGTGTCTGACACGCGCAAAAAAGCAATGCTAGTTTTTATTTGGTAATTTATTTTTGCATGTGTCTTCAATAGAAAGGATGGCATTGCATTATTATCTTTCTTTTTCTTCTTTACTATTTCGATGCATTTGCGTCAATGCTCTTTAGTATTTATTGTAAAGCTGTCTGAAAAGAAAAAAAGATTAGTGCAAATTCGTTTTTCAGTGTGCAAAAAATACTACAAAGAGCAGGAAAACAGTTTGCCGCTCGTGGCATAAGGAAAAGGCGCGGCATGGAAAGGAGTGTAATAATAGGATTCGAATTTTCAAATGCAGAATTTTATTGAATACTAATGCTCTAATTCTTATTTATGGCCTAGACCTGGTATCTTCCAAGAGAACTCACCGGATTATTCATTCTCTTTCATCATGATCCTGACCAGTTTGTAGCTAAACTTCAATACTACAGGATGTGTCTAAAATAATTGTGCAAATTTCCTGGAGTGGTTATTTACATCAAACTAAGAAAAACGTTCTTACATAAAAATGTTAATGTCATGATGTTAATTCCAAACTTGAATCAAGCTTCACTTTACAAGCAAAAATCACGGACACTTTAAAATCATATGCCTGAACACTACTGTTCCTGTCCAGCTTGAATTCAACTTACAATATCAAGTGAACTTCGTACAGTCAATTTCACACTTGAATCAAGCTTGTTACATCAACCTTACTTACACAAGCCAAAATCAAGGGTGAATCACGATCATACCTGAACACAAAAGTGTACGAACAGCTTGAAATAATCTTACGATTTTAAATTAACTTACTACAGTCAATTTTCAAGTTGAATCAAGCATGTTTCATCACACTTAACTACACAAGCGTAAAGTCAACTACAAATCAAGGTTGTCATAAGCTTACATGCTAAGTGAGAAGGAAACTGTCTCCGGTGGGACACGAAAATCAGCATGAAACTTTCATAGTGCATTGATGATGTGTTCGAATGAACACTCCTGTAGTACTAAGAAATTTTCACTTTAGCCACTGGACCACAATAAATTGGGACAGCATGCCATGCTTGACCACGCTGGCACATTCTCGCTTAAATTAAAAGGTGTGTGTGTCTGGATTCCTCCGGGAAATCAATTGATTACGAAATTTACGAGATGGGAAGTTTCCTTTGGGTCACTCTGTGGTCATATAATATTCGCATTTGGCAGAGATCCGATTAATTAATTAACACATCAACTCCATCAATAACTTTAATTTAACATTTAAATTATCTTCTGCGCAACCTTTTATATAAAATTGAATGGGAAATGAATAACTTCAACACATATGTATGAAGCGTCAGGCGTTCGGAACAAAATTTCGAAAACTTTTAACTCGTGTTCCGCGAAACTTCGAAACGTAGTACTACAGGAGTACGAACACATCATCAATGCACTGTGGAAGTTTCATGCTGATTTTCGTGTCCCACCGGAGACAGTTTCCTTGTTAATCGGAATTTGGCAAATAGTTATAACTGTTGATGTTACAGGCGGATTTTACTTGTTGATGTACAAAATTGAAGATAATTTTATCCTCTACAATTTCAACTTCATTTCTGTGCACTTTTGTGCTCAATATAACGATTTAGAAGGTACGAGAGACGTCCTAGAACGTGGTATGCAACTTTTTTTTGAACAAAATGACGATTTTCAACGACTTATTACTTGAAAACAGTTAGAGATAAGGAAAAAAATTAATATGAACAATTTTGTGCCAAATTTTGTCTGGTTTAATTTTGTATATAATGACGTTTCGGCTAGGACCCACCATTATCGAGATATAAGCAAAATTCCAAGGGAAAGGACACATTTTGCTATGCCGTGGAGTTAGCTCCTCTTGTAGACCCCGTGACTTTTGGTATATTCATCTCAATACATTTCAAAAGTCAAAAAAGTACGCACAGAAATCTGTCTAGAAACCAGTGCTTGACTGGACTATATCGGGTAATACTGGAGTGTGATTTGCCAAGCCAACACCGCTTACGTCATTTGCGTCGAGCTATGTCGCTGTGACTCCTGTATCTCCGAAACTATGCATAATTTTGAATTTCTTCAAAGGAAGTTTTTTTTTTCTTGATGTAAATAATCACCTACCGAGGTTTGCACTATTATTTCCGGAACATTCTGTATATCAAAGTGAAGTATGTCCTTCATACTCTTGCTTTTTCTTTCTGAATAACTGTTTGTTTTCTTGCCTGATAACTTGCTTGAAACATGTCGACTTTCGTCATGCGAGTAGGTTTTCCCGCCTTTTTCGTTTTACGTTGATTATTTAAATTTCAATGTAGGTATACAGAAAATAACTTTCATAATCATTTTTTTTTTTGTTTTTCGTAAATGGAGTCCCAAAACTGTGTTGACATAGATTTGAAGTTTGTGTTAACATTTCTTTCAAGCTAATGCTCTTCATTATTTAAGTACGAAACAAAGTTTATATGAAAATTATTCTTCTGTTTCTTTACCTGTGCTCAAATTGAGTAATGTGCCCCTCCTCAAGGAAGAATACTTTATATTTTATAGCATTACTTCAACAATTTATCTTAGAAAATGCTTCGATATGTTTCCAGGCAAATGTAATTAATCTATAAATATATATTTTGGCGGATCCAGGCTTTTTGTGAGCGGGTGGCACAGATGAAATAGATCAAAGGCATTTTCGATAATTTCCCGCTAAATGAGTTTTTTAAGTATAAACTTTTTCGTATTTGCCTCCATATTGCTAAGTTTTATCATGGAACATGACACCAGTATACCCCAAAATTTATATTTCTAGATACGATTTAATCAAGTTCTTCTTTTCATTCGTTTGTGTATTGGCTTATTTAATAAGTGCATTACTTTAAGTCAAAGTGAACTGCACGTGGAATCCATCGAAAGCAAATAGCAAACCCAGCTAATTAACCTCCACAGATATAGGTTTTATTTTTAAATATAGTAATATTTAATTAACAAAAATAATTCTACTAAAACTGTGCGGTCGATTAGAAAGTCTTCTCAATAAACAATGTGAATTTATGTCACCTGGCTGAAACAACTTAATGGTATTTCAAATTCCAGAATATATATTTCTTGCCCTATTTGTATTGGATGTACTGCTGCCTTGCAGTTAGTAGAGGGATCTACAAAGGCTAGGGGAAGATAACCCCGAACAAAAATATCATGGTGAGGGGAAGCAGCATCACCATTACCACCCTGAGGCTGAAGATGAATGACATCGGCAAGGCTCAGAGATGGACAGAGGGCGACATCTTGAATGTCTACCTTTACTGCGAGGTCGTAGAGCTGACAACTCTACACCGCTAAAACATGTCAAGAAATAGTAACATATGGTTCATGGATTCTCCTGGGGTAAAATATTCCGGAGGTAAACTAGTCCCTCATTCGGATCTCCGGGCTGGGACTGCTTCAGGGGGCTCTATGAACAGGATTAAGAAAGACCTTAGAATAGGAACGTGGAACGTACGAACATTATACTAAACGGGCGCTCTTCAGGTGGCGGTACGCGAGACCGAGAAGTACGAGCTAGACATATTAGCGATACAAGAAGTTCGGTGGGAGGGTCAAGATAGCATCCCACAGGGCAAGTACACGTTCTACTACGGGAGAACACAGTCTCACGATTTCGGAACAGAGTTCCTCATTAAGAATAGTATCCTTCAGGCGGTTCAGAATATAGAGTCCGTAAACGAAAGACTATCGTACGTTACGATACGTACTCGATGGGGTAACACGGTTTTATTAAACGTCTATGCTCCGAACGAGGTGGCTACTGATAACGACAAAGATATATTCTACGATGAGTTAGAAAGGTTGTTTGACCGATTACCGAAGTATAATTCGAAAATTGTGTTGGGTGATTTCAATGCAAAGGTAGGGAGGGAAGAAAAATATAGACCTACTATAGGCAAATACAGTCTTCACGAAAAGACCAACAACAATGGAGAAAGACTGATAACTTTCGCGATTTCGAAAAACTTACTGGTAAAGAGCACGTACTTTGAACACAAAGACATACACAAATACACATGGGTATCTCCGGACGGCAAAACTCTCAACCAGATCGATCACGTATTAGTAGACAGACGA